>MU671788.1:13172-23945 GCA_026770625.1 Nicotiana glauca | reverse complement strand
AAAAAAAGAAAGAAAAAAGACCCCCCTCTATATATAGTTCTAAGATCCTTGTTGTGTTCTTTGTCCGACGTACCCTCATGCGACGTCCTTTTTCGTCGTTAAGAAAGAGGAGCATGTATGTCCCTATAAATAAGAGAAAAACACCATTCCATTGGCACACTTTCTTGCCTTTGTCAAAAGAATTTTGTGGATCTACCTCTTTTCCGATACTTCAGATTTTTTATTCTCTCATGTTGGCCAGAAATTGACATCTCAATCTGTTCTTTTTATTTTCTTAGTTCCTTCGTTCTTTTAATCGAGATAAATAGCTGGTACTTCTTCCCATGCTAAAAATTTTGCCACAACTCCGGCTCTGAAAAATGATGTTCTTGCTCCCGGAGGAGTAGAAGTGATAGATGGTGAGGGGGTTCCTACGGCTGCCGAAATATTACCTCGTCCTGAAAAGTCGTGGAACAATTTCCACAGTCCTGTCGGAGAAGAATCGGAACCTACTTCTTCAGTTATCACTGAGGCAGGGATTGCGGAGCAAAAGGCCGGATGGGGGATCCCTCACCATGTCGAAATGCTGCCGGCAGTGGGAGATGACATTATACATTTCGATCGCCCAAGATATTGTGCGTTCTATGATTATCCCTTTATTGTCGGGTATGCGCTACCTCTCCCTCCTTTGGTAGTAGATTTTTGCCGTTTCTACGAGGTGTGTCCGACTCAGCTTTCGCCGTACTTGTATAAACTGTTCCTTATGCTGCTTAAATTCGCGAAGCTTGCCGGTCGGGAGATCACTTTGAGACACATGCTCAATATCTTTGTTCCTCAACTCATTCGTGGCACGATGATCTGTATGCGTCGTCGAGGGACGAAGAGTCTGGTGGTAAAGATGGATGACAAAGCCAACCATCATTTCTATGAAAACTATTTTTATGTGCGGATCGAAGAACTTGTGGCGAATTCTGCAGGGTTCCCCGAGAGATTGAACTTCGCACGTAAGTTTTTATATCTTTTGTCGGGATTATAGTCGACCTATTTGTATTGAACTATTTTTGTTTCTGTAGCCGAGAGACTACGCCCTGCGCCTATTGACGACATCCGTGAGTGGGTGAATGCCATTCTTCCTTATACGGCGAGGTTCGTGAGTGGTCTTCCTTCTATGAGAAATACGGACGTAATCCCCTTATTGGTAAGTATTGTCGCAATTTTTGTTCCATTTTACCATTTAACTTTGTTGCTTATATGACTTTTATCGATGTTAGGGAGAGAGCGAAGGGCAAGGGCCCCTCCACTTGCATTTCATCAGCCGACGTCCTCCGCTCAGTCCGTCCCTGGGTCTGCTGCCCGAGCTACATCGAGGGCCGCCCAAGTTAAATCTACGTCCACAACTGTGTGCACAGAAACTGTTCCTCAATCTGGGGCTTCGACTCCTGATATCTGCCCAACGGGGGAGTGTTCTCGTACCGAGGATGGTGAGGGACCGTCAAAGAGACGACGAGTGGAGTCCGAAATGACTCCATCTGCCGTGGTTTGTTCCGAGGGTGGCACTCCCTTGATAGAGTCTGAGACGGGGAACGATGCTAACCTGTCTGCAGAGGTAGAGCATGTTACAGTGACCAACCTATCGATGGAGACTTCGGCTGTTATAAGTGACCAACAGACTACTGCGATGAGGAGTCGGACTCCCAAGGCCGCTATTATTACTTTGGTCAGGCCTTCATCATCTGGATCGGGATGTGATTCTTCTTCGGCCGCATAGAGGGGAAAATTCATCGTGGTTGATGACTATGAATATGAGTCTGATCTTGATCCCGATTATGTCAGGATATTTGAAGAGGTCCTTACCCGTACATGCGGGAGGCCCATCCCGTATACTTGAAACCTCATCGAATATTAACCTCTTAGGAGATAGGGAAGACCTGGTTTCGCAGTTTGACCTTTTGTGTTCTGTCGCCGAGTGCAAGGCACTCCGGGATGTCTGTAATGTTGATTTGATGCACGAAGTGGCCGCTATAGGCCCGAGGTTAAGTTTCTCCTTTCTTTTATATGCTTTCCATCTTTGGCGACCTTGGCCTTAAACAATATTTTTGTCTTTCGGACGTACATGGTGGAGATTGAGAGTGCCCGTAGGGCCGACACTCGAGCCAAAAATTTTCTAATGATGTTAGAGAAGTATCGACGCTACCCCAACAAGTGTCGTGAGTTACGAGCGGCTGAGGTCGAGCACCGGTGATCGATCCCTAGGTGAGGAACTGGAGAAGAGGGATCAGGAGCTGATGCAGTCTATTCGTAAGAGTAGCGAGCTCGAGGAGAAACTTCGTGTAAAGGACGAGGAACTTGTAGTGGGCAAAGGGGTTTTCCGCAAAGTGTGAGCATTTTCAGGCGAGGGTGAGATTGATGCAAGCTAAGTTGGATCAGAACGCCATCAGGGTCGAGGCAATGATTGCGGAATGGATGGGAAAGTTAACCGAGCTGGATAGAAAGATTTTCGGGTTGGAGAATATCGAGAGTGCTTGGGCATCGGCTTCAGTGAGGGCGTTAACTTTAGAGGACACTGTCTGCATCCTTCAATCCAAGTAGGAATCTGGGAGGGCGACGGCGATGCTTAGGGAGGCAAGGCTCGAAGAGCGTATTGGTGAAATCAACCCGGAAACTTTGATTTTGGGGGACCGGATCGCTGCTCATGAGGCCGAACAGGCACAATTGTTGACCCAAGTCGAATCTACCTCCATCGCTATTCCCCATCATCTGCACGAGCATTGGGTACATGCCAAAGCCCAGCAGGACATATATAAGAGTTTGTGGGAAGCGGGCAATATTTTTAAGGCCTCATATGAAGGAGCGCGGGCGAAGGCACAAGAGGCTCGTGTTAATTATGGATATGATTATGCAACGCCGGAGGCCGACGAGGATATTGATGCTGAAGATGGACTTCCTGGAGATGGTGATGAGAAAGATGGCAGTGATAAGGCCGAGTGAAAGAGTTGTTCATCTTTGTTTGTGTTGTTCTCTTTTTTCTGTTGTCTTTTCTGTTGTTATATTTTCCTTTGGACTTGCCCGGTTTTAACCGTGTGTAATTTGCGTAACAGATTTAAATAAAAAGAAGTTTTTATCGGTGTATTTCTTTTGCACTTATCTTCCTTTTTCTTTCCACAACTTTGGCGTGAAATTCCGAATTCCTGTATGGTAAATTCCTAATTTTTCAGGGAATTTAATCTCAGCCGAACTGAGCAGGACTTCATCGTATGAATCCGAATGGAGTCTTGTTTGATCTGCCTATTTGGGCGAGGTCGACAGGTGACTTATCGCTTTGAGCAGATTCACTTTTGATTCAAAACGATATTATATAACGTATTCGTTATTTTGGACGAAGCCAATCATGACGTGGGTCGTCCGGGTGGGACCAAACTATCGTTGGTTCGGCGAAAGCATTTTTCCTTTTGGCGATGGTCCTTGTCCTTATGGGAGTTATTTCGAGCTTTCGTCTAAATGTTAACCCATCGTTACTTGATCGAGGTCGATCTCTTCTTTCTAGCGATGGCTCTGGCCTTATGGGTGTTATTTCAAACTTTCATTGAAATGTTAACCTGTCACTGTCCGAGCGAGGTTGAACTCTTCTCTTTGGAGATGGCCCTTGGCCTTAAGGGTGTTATTTCGAGCTTTCGTCGAAATGTTAACTCGTCGCTATTCGAGCGAGGTTGAACTCTACTCTTTGGCGATGTCCCTTGGCCTTAAGGGTGCTATTTCGAGTTTTCGTCAAAATGTTAGCCCATCTTTGTTCGAGCAAGGTCGAACTCTTCTCTTTGGTGATGGCCCTTGGCCTTAAGGGTGCTATTTTGAGCTTTCTCAAAATGTTAACCCGTCGCTGTTCAAGAGAGGTCGGACTCTTCTCTTTAATGATGTCCCTTGGCCTTAAGGGTGCTATTTCAAGCTTTCGTCGAAATGTTAAACCGTCGTTGTTCGTACAAGGTCGAACTTCTTTCTTTGGTGCTGTCCCTTGGCCTTAAGGGTGATATTTTGATTTTTCGTCGAAATGTTAACCCTTCGTTGTTCGAGCGAGGTCGAACTCTTCTCTTTGGCGATAACCCTTGGCCTTAAGGGTGCTATTTCGAGCTTTTGTCAAAATATTAACCCGTCACTGTTCGATCAAGGTCGAACTCCTTTCCTTGGTGCTAGCCCTTGGCCTTAAGGGTGTTATTTCGAGTCGGTCGAAATGTTAACCCATCGTGAGTCCAGTTTTTTGGAGAGTTTTGGGTGTCCTCTAGGGGAGTCCCAGTCTTTTGGAGAGTTTTGGGTGTCCTCTGGGGGAGTCCCCGTTTTTTGCTCAACTTGTACGTTTCCTGGGTGAGTCCCAGTTTGCTTAATTTGTGTGTATTTGAGAGTGTGATGCCGGAGAGTATTGAACGTTGCTATCTTTCTAATGTTTGTTTTATGCATATATTGGAATTTCCCTATTTAACCCCTTCGTCGTTCGTCCTGGAGAGCTCGTCAATAGGCGGGGCGATAAACAATCCTTTGAACTTTGGTGATGCCCCCCTTGTTGCCTCGTTCAAAACCTCCCCGGGAGAACCCAATCGGGACAATATCTGGGCGAGGGGAAGGAATACGACTTATGGGACGTCATTTTCTAGAGGTTGACATGTCTGAGATGGGCGATATTCAAGTTATTTTGTAATAGTGCTTCCGCTCTCTAGTTGGAATGCTTCTTTGCTCGCTTGCCTATGCGGCGCTTGTGTTCCAATTTAAGCAAAAAACATAAGGTAAACTAAGATGATATTTTCCTTACCTCGATCCGATGAGTCGATGAACGAGGGTAGCCTTATAGCGTTGTTCGCTCTGCCTGGCATTTAAGTGGTTGATGGAATGGTGTTTTGTGGATTTGGCAGCCACATTCGGCCTTCTTTTCTTCCTCTCTTTTTTAAACATGCCCTGGCTCTGCATGGATTGGGTTTGCCTTAGCTCGTTCATGGATCATCCGGTGCGTGAGTCATCCCATAAGATGTGCCCATTCTCTTGCGGGATTTGCGCAACTGTCGTTGTCTTTTCTTGCAAGCTTTGCGTGGATATTGATTGTATCTCCTGCTTCTATTTAGCATCATGATCTAGATTAGTATGTAAGGTTTACTTACCGCTCTTTCTGGTGGGTGATTACATTTTACCGGTTTTGGATGTAAAGGAGACTAGGAAATTTGACTAAGAAATCCCCACAGACGGCACCAAATTATTTGACCAAAAGACGTTTAAACATTTTTGATTAAATCAATTAATAATGATGAAGGGGTAAATCTTAGTCAAGCATAATCAACTTCAGATCTGAAGATGTATAATAATAAAAAGAACGAAAAGTAAGAACATCAATATTTATTGATTGTCAAATACCTCATCTTTGATGAGATAGAGAGAAAAATCAGTTTACATTTTTTAGAGGAGAGAATTCTTCTAGAAAGAGTAGCGAGAAACACCCCCCCCCCCCAAAAAAAAAAGTAAAAAGACCCCCCTCTATATATAGTTCTGGGATCCTTTTTGTGTTCTTTGTCCTATGTACCCTCATGCGACGACCTTTTCCGTCGTTAAGAAAGAGGAGCATGTACGTCCCTATAAATAGGAGAAAAACACCATTCCATTGGCACACTTTCTTGCCTTTGTCAAAAGAATTTTGAGGATCTACCTCTTTTCCGATATTTTAGATTTTTTATTTTCTCATGTTGGCCAAAAATTGACATCTAAATCTTTTTTTTTCTTAGTTCCTTCGTTCTTTTGATCGAGATAAATAGCTGGTAGTTCTTCCCATGCTAAAAATTCTGCTGCAACTCCGGCTCCGGAAAATGATGTTCTTGCTGCCGGAGGAGTAGAAGTGATAGAGGATGAGGGGGTTCCTACGGCTGCCGAAATATTACCTCATCCTGAAAAGTCGTGGAAGGATTTCCACAGTCCTGCCGGAGAATAGTCGGAACCTACTTTTTCAGTTATGACTGAGGCAGGGATTGTAGAGCAGAAGGCCGGGTGGGGGATCCCTCACCACGTCGAAATGTTGCCGGCGGTGGAAAATGACATTATACATTTCGATCACCCAAGATAGTCTGTGTCCTATGCTTATCCCTTTATTGTCGGGTATACGCTACCTCTCCCTCCTTTGATGGTAGATTTTTGCCATTTCTACGAGGTGTGTCCGGCTCAGCTTTCGCTGTACTTGTATAAACTGTTCCTTACGCTACTTAAACCGGTCGGGAGATCACTTTGAGACACATGCTCAGAATCTTTGTTCCTCAACTCATTCATGGCACGATGATCTGCATGCGTCGTCGAGGGACGAAGAGTCTGGTGGTAAAGATGGACGACAAAGCCAACCATCTTTTCTACGAAAACTATTTTTTTGTGCGGACCGAACAACTTGTGGCGAATTATGCAGGGTTCCCCGAGAGATAGAACTTCGCATGTAAGTTTTTATATTTTTTGTGTGGATTATAGTCGACCTATTTGTATTGAACTATTTTTGTTTCTGTAGCTGAAAGACTACCCCTTGCGCCTGTTGACGACATCCGTGAGAGGGTGAATGCCATTCTTCCTCATACGGCGAGGGTTCATGAGTTGTCGTCCTTCTATGATAAATACGGACATAATCCCCTTATTGGTAAGTATCGTTGCAGTTTCTATTCCATTTTACCATTTGACTTTGTTGCTTTCACAATTTTTATCGATGTTAGGGAGAGCGCGAAAGGGCGAGGGCCCCCCACTTGCATTTCATCAGCCGACGTCCTCCGCTCGGTCCATCGTTGGGTCTGCTACCCGAACTACGTCGAGGGCCGCCCAAGTTAAATCTACGTCCATAACCATGTGCACAGAAACTTTTCCTCAATCAGGGGATTCGACTCCTGATATCTGCCCAACGGGGGAGTCTTCCCGTACTGAGGATGGTGAGGGACCGTCAAAGAGACGACGAGTGGTGTCCGAAATGACTCCATCTGTCGTGGTTTGTTCCGAGGGTGGCATTCCCTTGATGGAGTATGAGACGGGGAACGATGTTAACCTGTCTGCAGAGGTAGAGCATGTTACAGTGACCAACCTATCGATAGAGACTTCGACTGTTATAAGTGACCAACGTACTACTGCGATGAGGAGTCGGAGTCTCGAGGCCACCATTATTACTTCGGACAGTCCTTCATCATCTGGATCGGGCCGTGATTCTTCTTCGGCCGTAGAGAGGGGAAAAGCCATCGTGGTCGATGACTACGAATATGAGTCTGATCTTGATCCCCATGATGTGAGGATGTTTTAAGAGGGCCTTACCCGTACATGCGGGAGGCCCGTCTCGTATACTTGAAACCTCATCGGATATTAACTTCCTAGGAGATACGAAAGACCTAGTTTTGCAGTTTGACCTTTCATGTTCTGTCACCGAGAACGAGGCACTCCAGGATGTCCGTAATGTTAATTTGATGCACGAAGTGGACGCTATAGGCCTGAGGGTAAGTTTCTCATTTCTTTTATATTATTTCTATCTTTGGAAACCTTGGCCTTAAATAATATTTTTGTCTTTCAGACATACATGGTGGAGATTGAGAGTGCCCGTAGGGCCGACACTCGGGCCAAAAATTTTCTAATGATTTTAGAGAAGTATCGACGCTCCCCAACAAGTTCCGTGAATTGCACGAGCGGCTGAGGGCGAGAGCCGGTGATCGATCCCTAGGTGAGGAACTGGAGAAGAGGGATCAGGAGCTGATGCAGGCTATTCGCAAGAGTAGCAAGCTCGAGGAGAAACTTAGTGTAAAGGACGAGGAACTTGAAGTGGGCAAAGGGGTTTGCTGCAGAGTGTGAGCACTTTCAGGCGAGGGTGCGGTTAATGCAAGCTGAGTTTGATCAAAAAGCCATCAGGGTCGAGGCAATGATTGCGGAATGGATGGGAAAGTTAACCGAGCTGGAGAGAAAGGTTTTCGGGTTGGAGAATATCGAGAGTGATTGGGCGTCGGCTTCAGTGAGGGCATCAACTTTAGAGGACACTGTCTGCCTCCTTCAATCCAAGCAGGAATCTGAGAGGGCGACAACGAATTTGGGAGGCAAGGCTCGAAGAGCATATTGGTGAAATCGACAGGGAAGCTTTGACTTTGGGGGACCGGATCGCTGCTCATGAGGCCCAAAAGGCACGATGTTCCCCATCATCTGCACGAGCATTGGGTACATGCCAAAGCCCAGCGGGACATATATAAGAGTTTGTGGGACGCGGACAATGTTTTTAAGGCCTTATATGAAGGAGCGCGGGCGAACGCACGAGAGGCTCGTGTTAATTATGGATATGATCATGCAACGCCGGAGGCCGACGAGGATATTGATGGTGAAGAGGGAATTCCTGGAGATGGTAATGAGAAAGATGGCGGTGATGACGCCTAGTGAAAGAGTTGTTCATCTTTTTTCTGTTGTCTTTTCTGTTGTCATATTTTCCTTTGGACTTGCCCGGTTTTAATCGTGTGTAATTTGCGCAACTGCTTTAAATAAAGAGAAGTTTTTATCGGTGTATTTCTTTTGCACTTCTCTTCCTTTTGCTTTCCACAATTTTGGCATGAAATTTCGAATTCCCATATGGTGAATTCCTAATTTCCAGGGAATTTAATCTCTGCCGAACTGAGCAGGACTTCATCGTGTGAGTCCGAATGGAGTCTTGTTTGATCTGCCTATTTGGGCGAGGTCGACAGGTGACTTATCGCTTTGAGCATATTCACTTTTGATTCAAAATGAGATTATATAACGTATTAGTTATTTTGGACGAAGCCAATCATGACGTGGGTCGTCCGGAGGGACAAAACTATCGTTGGTTCGGCAAAAACGTTTTTCCTTTTGGCGATGGTCCTTGTCCTTATGGGAGTTATTTCGAGCTTTCATAGAAATGTTAACCCGTCATTACTTGATCGAGGTCTAACTCTTCTTTCTGGCGATGGCTCTGGCCTTATGGGTGTTATTTCAAACTTTCGTTGAAATGTTAACCCGTCACTGTCCGAGCAAGGTCGAACTCTTCTCTTTGGAGATGTCCCTTGGCCTTAAGGGTGTTATTTCGAGCTTTCGTCGAAATGATAACCCGTGGTTGTTCGAGCAAAGTTGAACTCTTCTCTTTGGCGATGGCCCTTGGCCTTAAGGGTGCTATTTCGAGTTTTCGTCAAAATTTTAGCCCATCGTTGTTCGAGCAAGGTCGAACTCTTCTCTTTGGCGATGGCCCTTGGCCTTAAAGGTGCTATTTTGAGCTTTCGTCGAAATGTTAACCCGTCTCTGTTCGAGCGAGGTCGGACCCTTCTCTTTGATGATGGCCCTTGGCCTTAAGGGTGCTATTTCAAGCTTTCGTCGAAATGTTAAACTGTCGCTGTTCAAACGAGGTCGAACTCCTTACTTTGGTGCTGTCCCTTGGCCTTAAGGGTGATATTTCGCTCTTTCGTTGAAATGTTAACCCTTCATTGTTCGAGCGAGGTCAAACTCTTCTCTTTGGCGATATCCCTTGGCCTTAAGGGTGCTATTTCGAGCTTTTGTCAAAATATTAACCCGTCGCTGTTCGAGCAAGGTCGAACTCCTTTCTTTGGTGCTGGCCCTTGGCCTTAAGGGTGTTATTTCGAGTCAGTCGAAATGTTAACCTATCGTGAGTCCAATTTTTTGGAGAGTTTTGGGTGTCCTCTAGGGGAGTCCCAGTCTTTTGGAGTGTTTTGGGTGTCCTCTGGGGGAGTCCCCATTTTTTGCTCAACTTGTGTG
This sequence comes from Nicotiana glauca, assembly GCA_026770625.1. NCBI lineage: Eukaryota > Viridiplantae > Streptophyta > Magnoliopsida > Solanales > Solanaceae > Nicotiana > Nicotiana glauca. The sequence goes on along the minus strand of MU671788.1, from coordinate 14,231 downwards.
TTTCGTGGGTGAGTCCCAGTTTGCTTAATTTGTGTGTATTGGAGAGTGTGATGCCGGAGAGAATTGAACGCTGCTATCTTGCTAATGTTTGTTTTATGCATATATTGGAATTTCCATGTTTAACCCCTTCGTCATTCGTCATTCGTCGTTCGTCGTTCGTCCTGGAGAGCTCGCCGATGGGCGGGGCGATAAATTGTCCTTTGAACTTTGGTGACGCCCCCTCGTTGCCTTGTTTAAAACATCCCCGAGAGAACCCAATCGGGACAACATCTGGGCGAGGGGAAGGAGTACGACTTAGGGGACGTCATTTTCTAGAGGTTGACATGTCTGAGATAGGCGATATTCAAGTTATTTTGTAATAGTTCTTCCACTCTCTAGTTGGAATGCTTCTTTGCTTGCTTGCCCATGCGGCGCTTGTGTTCCTGTTTAAGCGAAAAACATAAGGTAAACTAATTTGAGATTTTCCTTACCTCGACCCGATGAGTCGATGAACGAGGGTAGCCTTATAACGTTGTTCGCTCTGCCTGGCATTTAAGTGGTTGATGGAATGGTGGTTTGTGGATTCGGCAGCCACATTCGGCCTTCTTTTCTTCCTCTCTTTTTTAAACACGCCCTAGCTCTGCATGGATTGGGTTTGCCTTAGCTCGTTCATGGATCATCCGGTGCATGGGTCATCCTATAAGATGTGCCCATTCTCTTGCGGGATTTGCGCAACTATCGTTGTCTTTTCTTGCAAGCTTTGCGTGGATATTGATTGTATCTCCTGCTTTTATTTAGCATCATGATCTAGATTAGCATGTGAGGTACAGGTTTTGGATGTAAAGGAGACTAGGAAATTTGGCTAAGAAATCCCCACAGACGGCACCAAATTATTTGACCAAAAGACGTTAAAACCTTTTTGATTAAATCAATTAATGATGATAAGGGGGTAAATCTTAATCAAGCATAATCAACTTCAAATCTAAAGATGTATAATAATACAAAGAACGAAAAGTAAGAACCATATTTATTGATTGTCAAATACCTCATTTTTGATGAGATAGAGAGAAAAATTAGTTT
>MU671787.1:0-40553 GCA_026770625.1 Nicotiana glauca | reverse complement strand
TGTTGCCCCAGAACGCAACCAAAAGAATTTTCCAACACCGTCAAATATAAGAAAAGAGGTCGCCCTGGCTCAGGTAGGACCAACACCGGAGGATTTGACAGATATTCCTTGATCTTGTCGAAGGCCTTTTGACATTCGGGTGTCAATTTGATTGCTGCATCTTTCTTTAACAGTTTGAATATGGGCTCACACGTGGTAGTGAGTTGAGCAATGAACCGACTAATATAATTCAACCTGCCCAGTAAACTCATCACGTCCTTCTTTNCCGGATTCAGCTTCAGATCATACTTGCGCAGCCGCTCGAAGAACTTTCTCAAATCTCGAACATGGTCATTCTGAGTTCGGGACTTGATGATTACGTCATCCGCATGCACCTTTATCTCTTGGTGCATCATGTCATGGAAAATGGAGGTCATGGCTCTCATATAGGTTGCTCCAGCATTCTTTAGCCCAAATGGCATGACCCGATAGCAGTAAGTGCCCCAAGGTATGGTGAAAGCTGTATTATCAGCATATTCTTCATCCATCAACACTTGGTGATATCCTGCATAACAATCTACGAAGGACTGTATTTCATGTTTGGCGCAGTTATCAACAAGGATGTAGATATTGGGCAGCAGAAAATTATTTTTAGGACTTGCCCTATTCAAATCTCTGTAGTCCACACACACCCGGGTCTTCCCATCTTTCTTTGACACAGGAACCATATTGGTTAACCATGTCGTATATCGGACTACCCGGATTACCCCTACTTTCAACTATTTTGTGATTTCTTCTTTGATCTTATCACTGATATCGACTTTAAACTTTCTTTGCTTTTGTTGCACTGGAGGACAATCGGGGTAAATTGGCAGTTTGTGCACCACTAGATCCACACTCATTCCTAGCATATCATCATACGACCAAGCAAACACATCTTTAAACTCAACCAAGAGTTGGATTATTGCATCTCACGTTTTCTCATCTGCGTGAATGCTTACTTCTTTTCTACCAGCTTTGCGCAATTGATTACAATACTTTTTGAGGTGAGCAATGGGATCGCCATGTCCATCATACTTTTCGAACTTTGGGGTCTTGAATCCCATAGGTAGGTGCACGTGAGGGAACATGCACAAATCATTGTAAGAAACACTCTTCTGCCCACTTAGACCTTGCATATTTTTCAGACTTTGCTCTAAACTCCTCATTCTTTTTGTCATTTCATCCTGCTCTGGGGCTTTAGGGGTTTTGTCCTGCCCTGGTGTGATCTCATATGGTGGCCGAGAGTAGGCATATTGAGGATAGTGAGGAGGGTCGGCTTGAAAAATTGGATTCTGAAATGTGAAGACCGAAAGGTCAAAAGCATGTTTTGGTATTGAGGGTTGGGTAGTTGCAGAAGATGGTGGAGCTGTAAAGATGTTGGGAGCAATTCCAGATGGGAACACCTGGGGGTGATCCTAAGAGGGTGTTCCGAAAAAGCTAGCAGTCATGGTAGGTTGCCCAGAGGAATATTTGGGTGGCTGATGGGGACAGTAGTAACCCCTCTAGAACTTGGGAACAACTCCGGGAATCCGGGGATATTGCTTGGGGGTTCCTTCCCGTTGTTCCAAGCATCCCACATTTCCATCAAGCGTAAGCGCAGGATCCGATTTTCTTCAGCTGTATAGGATTCAGAGGCCAGGATCCCAGAGATTGGGCTATCTTCAGGTATGGGGACTGCAGGCAAGGTTATTTCCGATGACATCGATCTGGTGAAGTATCGGTGCGAGTCCAGTTTACCACAAACCAACCACAGTTTCTAAAATACTTAGCTGGATAAACAACAACAAACGGTTAGTATGAAACAGGTAACAGATAGGTAACTGCACATTGGAGTGTGATGCACCTATACAGTTAAATGGATATCTACATGTTTGCTTCGGTTGCATGCGTCATCCCGGCTTTTCTTCTTGTTCCTTCCTCTTTTTTTTTCTCTTTTTGTTTTGTTTTCTTTCAATTTTTCTTTCCTGCTTCTTTATTCTCATTTTCTGCTTTTTCTTTTCTGCGGCCAGGGTTTTTCTCTCAATGCCTTATTTTCTTCTTTTGTGTTTCTTTTTCTGGTGTTGTTTTCCTTTTATTTATTTTCCTCGTATTTTCTTTTCTCTTTTTTTTTTCAGGATTACGATCGAATCTTATGTAGATTGCCTACGTATCACGGCCCCACATGAATCAGACCAAGCGTAGTTCTTGCAAATAAATGCAAAAATAAGAAAATAATTTTTTGGGAATTTTCAATTTTTCATTAATAACAATTGCGGTTACAAAAGCTACATAGACTATTTGTTTTTCTTTTCTTGCAAAAGGAAATTACAAAAATAGACTCAAAAGCAAAAATACAGACTCAATTAACTAAGAGTACATCAATGCTTCAAATCCTAGGGCCCGCGGAGCATCGTTCGGCATTGCCGCGGGCCTGCGTGCGAGACCCCTTTGTAACTGATCTAAATCATTCATGACTTGGCGAACAAATATCATCACTGAGGCAAAGGACGCAGTACGACCCATTCGCTCGCCAGCCTGACATTTCATGACAATATAATGGGCAATGTCTCTGATCCTTTCTCTGATTCTGCCCTTTTCTTGGAGGAGTCGGCTTATTTGTTGTGTACGAGCTTCTAGCACCTGTGTGTCCTGGAAGTGCAAATCTTGTAGCAGTTTAATTTCCTTTTCCATCTCTGTAATTAACCTATGGCACTGGTTCATCTCGACTCGGAATTCTTTATCCCGTTGGGCTGTCTTTTCTTCCATAGTATTCATTTTTCCCTTCATCTTGGCGATGGTCCCCTCGTAGTTTCTTCTCATTTGCTGCACAAACTGGGCTCTCTCCTCAGTCTTTTTGGCCCACTGCGCCCGAAGTCTTGCCATATTTCCCTCGGATTTTTCTAGTTCTTCTTGGCAGTCTAAAATTTGTTTCCTTAACCCTTTGATTAACCTCTCATCAGATAGACTTTTCTTGATTCCGGGCATCTATTTTCATTTATTTAATTTGGGCTTTGAGCGCTTCGTTCTCCTGAGATAATTTCTTCTTATCGCCCTCGTCGGCTGCAGCCTGTACACTTTTGTCGAATTGGAGGTCCCTGACCTATTGCTCTAACCGTCCTATTTTAACTCGGTATTCCTTCTCCTTTGCTTGCCAATCCCATTGAATTTGGACCCCATCCGTAAACTGCTGCACGTGCGGTCTTTTAGCGGGTCTTTCTGGGATTTGAAATCTTTTGCCAAACCATGTCAAGTACTTGGGATCTACCTCGCCTCTAGCTTGGTCTTGTATTATGGTTTTTGGCTCAAGGAACCGGCACTCATTCCATATTTTTCGGATTCTACCTTCAGGAAATGCAGCCTTCGGGCCCAACTCAATGACTTGCTCACTCAGGTCTTCATCATTATGCACTGTTTGGAATCTTCCAAATTGTCGCAAAACCCGGTAAGGAGCATAAGGCTGTATGCTTCGGATACCCATCAAAAGAATATAGGGGACCTCTGCTGATGTGTATATAGCTTCAGTAGCGGGAAGCCAACCATAAGCCCATTCGACTTTATCTGCGGTCAAGGATCTTAAGCATGATGACCAGGCTTCAGTACTTTCAGGGAACTCAATACCTGTCACCCGGGTTCCAAATTCTGCAATACAACTCAACCCGGTTAAACCGTAGTTCATATAGCCTGTGCGGTGACAGAGGTGTTCTTGCATCCACAACTGTAAGAGCAAATTTCAACCTTGAAAGAATTTCTCGCCTTCGCGACATTTGGTCAAAGCTCGGTACATTTCTCCTATAATCAGAGGAACCACTGTGCTAGTAGGTTTTTTCATGGCAACATCTAGCATCCCTACCAGGCCGAGGTCTATGTGACCATCTTTTCTCGGACAAACCACCACTCCCAGAAAGGCCACCATAAAGGCTAATCCCCGTCGAGCCTCCCATTTATCTTTATTTCCGGCATGTGTCAAGCCGGTGTTGGGCTCCTCGAAACCTTTTGGGTTACCATACCGGTGATATAGGAAATGCAATGTACAACACCCTTCTGCCAGATGCGGGTCCTGAATATCCCGGCTAATGTTCAACAAATCCAAGAACCTATGAAGGGTTACCGGTCGTGGTGCCAGTGGGTATCTTCCTCGAAGGTTCCCGTTGAGACCCGCATATCCCGCGATCTCCTCTAATGTAGGTGTGAGTTCAAAGTCTGAAAACCGGAATACGTTACGGGTCGGGTCCCAAAATGGTATTAGTGCCTCAATGATATCTTTCCTCGGTTTGATGTTCAGTAGATCAACTAGACCGCCCAAAATTTTAACCACGGTATCTCTGCTTCCTTTTCCTAGATCATGCCACCACATGTGAAGTTTCAAGGGAATCTCACTCAGGACTGAGAAGGTCTCGATGTTACTTGAAGTCATCCTACACGTTTATTTAAAAAGGGAATTTTAATGACTTATTTTTACAAACTGGCTATTTTTGCAAAATTCTTTATTTAATCAAAACAAGGATTTGGTTTTACGAATACGGCCTTTCAGCACTTCTGAGGGGAAGATTTTAAGGCTATGCCCGCAAACCATTTAAAAATGACTCAGGGTGGCTGTTCTTGCAAAAACAGCCTTTCGGTGCCCTTTTGGGGACATTCGACTTATTTTAACAAGAATGGCGTCACCCGACCTTATTTATGACAAAAATTAAAATTTTGACATTTTTTGGCTATTTTTTGCAAAAGGGTGGTTGGACCCGATGAGGGTTGCCTATGTATCTCACATCCGGTGAGAATCAAACCAGCGTAGTTCGGGCAGATTTGCCAAAATCAAAACTATTTTGAACAACAATTTCATTCTATTTTTTTTTCAAATATTTTTTTCTCTTTTTTCTCTTTTTTTTCTTTGTTGTTTTCAAAAATTCGGCAGCATTTCGGTACTATTTGGGCATTGGGTTTTTTCACAATAAATGGTTTTCCTCCCTTAGTCTTAACACTGCTATTTTTCTCAATTTCTACTCATTTAGACAAACCGGTCAACATGCGAAGCCGAGCAAATAAATGCAAGTAGCACGTAAGATGCATCAGGATGGTAATTTCAATTCAGGTCACCTGTCCTAGACGGACCCAACCCCTGTGTTGAGTCCCCTAAGCCAAATGCACATGATTCAAACAAACGTCCTACTAGGGATCCGGCATGAGTTTTTGTTCTTCTAGGTTTAAACCCTAGGTTTATTGTTCTAGATTGTTCTAGAACTGGCTTACCCGAGCGGACAACTCGAGCTGAGGGGGAGGCAGCGTACCGGGGATACAGAAGCTCCGCCGATGAAGATTTGTTGAATATGTTGAAGCCAATATTATTGAACAAACACCTGGAGTTCAAACTACGACTATTCAAATTCGAGTCCAACCCTATTTATATATATCCAGTCCGATTTAATTACGAACAGGTGATGAGATTCATTATGAAAACAGTAGGAATATGGTAAACTACTTGGACATGCTGCCAAAATCTAAATTATCATTTTATAATTCTCAATTACTAACCACAAATGAAGACCTGAAATCAATTTCTGTATTTACACTAGTGCTTAACAGTGAAAGCTAACACAAGCAACAGTCCAAATTATACACAAACAGCCCTATAGGATTCATAGCCCCATAACAGTCCAAATTGATGTCAAAACAGTCCATGATTATACAACCCATGGCCTATTGTGTCCTGTTAATACAAACTAGACAATTACACATCAATTAACACCTATTGATCTACTAACACATCACAGCCCAGACAAGCATGGTTCTAGAGCAAATAGTCGAGCATTTTATTCCACTTTCAAGCTCTGAGTTACAGCAAGGAGATTCAAATGTGTACCTGGATTTTAGAGTGAAATAAGAAGGAAATAAGATCAGCAACAGTTCAGCAGATCACAACAACGAGATTAGCAATAACACAACTTACACAAGGCCAATTTTATACCCACATCAAGCCATAATGCCCAAGGAGGAATGACAGAAGAATAACAGTAATAAAATGACCAAAAGCACACTGATTTTCACCCAAATTTAGTTGAAATTGAACCAGGAATATCTTAAGGACTTCAATCACTAGAAACGGAGCTAGAAGATGCCAATCCAACACGACAACTTGAAATTCAACCCAAAGTCACAATATAACAGTATTTTTTTATTGAGTTTTGTTGTATTTTCTTTTGTTTTTGGTTTTTTGGAAGAAATGAAGATCTAAGAAAAGTTGTTGAACTTTAGGATTTCAGATTTGAATTCGAATTTGAAATTCAAATTTTAGACCTTAAGCTTGAAGAAAATGGGTCTTGGGGGAAATTTAGAAGCTGGAAATTTTTAGGAATTTTTCAGATTGTAAAAACTTCTTAATCAAGGCATTTGTGATGCCTTTTATAGGCAAAACTAGGGGCCTCAATCAGATTTTTATTTTTCTTTCTAATCCCTATTTATTTTCAGTTTTGGTCCTTCAGTTTTTAACTTGTGTTGCAAGTAATGCTTTAAACTTCCTGAAATGTACACTTAAGTCCTATTTTGGAATGTCCTAGAAGGTTCTATCATGTTCCTATTCCCTTTAAATCCCTAAACTACCCTTGCCTGATTTATATAATTACCAAATCTAATAAAACTACCCTTTTCCCATGCCCAAACTACCCTTAAAACCCCCAGGAATTACTAACCCACCCAAATCCTTGGGTTAAAAACTAATTACAATTATCCTTATCAGCTATAACCAATCCACAAACCTAATTAAAATGAATAAAACTAATCCTAAAACTAATAACAGTATTATCTCAATTACTGAAATAGAGAATTGAAGTTAAAGGAACAAAAATCACATATAAACAACAAAAATTAGAACTAACAAAAATCAGAAATAAGAAATTCAAAACAATTAAATTAAATTCTATTTTTTTATTATTTATTTTTTTAACTAAAAAACAGGCATGCAATGAAATATCGACAATTAACAAACCCTAATCTACCAATCAAAATCTAAACGAACAAACAGTTAAACAAAAACCCTAATTAAACTAACAACTAATTGATAACAATAGAACGAAGATTAAACTCAGAATTAATAAACAATCAAACAATGGAAATTAATCCTAAAAAGCTAACTAAACATTTAATACCTAAAAACACATTTTTATTTAAACTAAACTATCAATTATTAAAACCAAATTTTTATATTTAATAGAGGAAAACAGAAAGAAAATTATGAAATGAAAAGAAAACTCACTGTTATTGGTTTATCTTTTTCTTTTGATTTTAAAATCCGGCTACTTCTGGTGATATTCAACTGCCGTTGACGCCTAATTTAGCATGCAGGAGGCGAGGAAGTCATTTGGTATTGATTTGATGAAGATTGGAGTCAACTCTGGCCGGAATTTTTGACTTGAGATTCGAAGGTATGGACTGATATTTGAAGGCAAATGGTTGTGAATTTGGGTTAACGAGGTCGAGGAGGCTCAGTGGTGTAAGTTTGGGACCGTTTCGCGTAGGTGGCGTCATGGCCGAAAAATCTTCCGATGAATATTCGAGGGGTTCTAGGCTTGTTCGAGGGCAACCTTTTGCAGATTCGGAATGAGGGGGACGAGGGGAAGCTATGGTGTAATTTTCAGGGCCATCAGAATGATTGGCATTCGCCGGCGGCGGCTAGGGTTTTGTAGATTTGGGGTGTTTGGTTGAGATTTGAAAGAAAATAATGGTGGATTCGGAGTGGGGAGACGAAGACAAGGCTGTGGTGAAAATTTGGGCGTCATTGGAGACCGGCCGCCGCCGCGAGGCGATTTTCGGCGACGGCGGACGGTGGCGTTACACAGGGTTCATTAGGGTATATTGGAGAAGGAGATACGGGGTGGGGAGGGGGCTGTTCAAACAGTCTTATAGTATGCCTATCCCGCCTCTGAGCCGTTTGATCAAAAGAACCTCAACGGTTCAGATCAACCCGGCTCTAAACGGCGTCGTTTAGGGGAGAGTGGGAACGGATTGGGTTGGTTTGGGCTAGGAATTGGAGAATTTGTTTGGGCTGGGGAAATTATTTCAAAATTGGCCCAAATTGGTCTTTTGCAAGACCACTCTCTTTTAATTTGTTTTCTTTTCAATTCTTTTACTTATTTTGCATTTTGTATATATATTTTTCTTATTTTTTGGATTTTGCAAAAATTAAAAATAAAGTCCTAATATATTTCTAAGCTAAACTAATTAATTCCTAAATTTGATTAAAAACTATTTCATGACGAATTCACAATTAAAACAATTAAAATGCAAAAAGTGAACTATTTTGTTATTTTCTTCCTATTATTTTTAAAACAAATTAATAGTAATTAATACTAAATGTGAAATTAAATCTCTAAATGAAAATACATATTTTGTATTTTCTTATAAATTATCATGCACAATTAAAATGCAACAATTAACACAAAATTCAACAAAATTCACAAAAATTGTAAAATAATAAAGAAATCATTTTATTTGGAATTTTTGGGAATAATTTGCTTAGGGAAAAAATCACGTGCTCACAACATGTATATACATTGAACTACGCAGGTTGGTTTGGTAGTCTTGTCTAGCCTCGTCACTACTTCGCCGGGGTTAGGCCAGGCACTTACCAGCACATGGGGTCGGTTGTGCTGATGCTACACTTCTGTGCTCTTTTGCACAGATCACGGTACTAGAGTAGCTTTTGGACCACAACAGTAGTTGATTGGGAGCTGACTTTAGTCTAGGGACTTTCGAGGTAGCCTAGCTGGCGTCCGCAGGCCGGAGTCCCTTCTATGTTATAGTTTGTTTTCCTTGTACCGAGACAAACATTGATGTATTTCTATTTAGTCTTATTCTTATCACTCTTTAGTAGTTCATGAGTTAGAGACACCAGTCTTGGGTAGAGAAATGTTAAACTTCCGCATTTTAGGTTTCCAGTTATCTATGTTTTAGAGACTTTTGCTTTTATTTAAATGACTCGTATTATTATTATTGTTGGGATGTTATTAGAAAATATTTAAATACTTGGATTTCCTAGCTCCGATAGTAGGCGCCATTACGACTCCCGATGATGGAAAATCCGGGTCGTGATAAGTTGGTATCAGAGCTCTAGGTTACATAGGTCTCGCTACTCACGTACAAACTTGGTAGAGTCTGAGGGATCGGTACGGAGACGTCTGTATTTATCCCCCAGAGGCTACGGAGTTAGGAAAATTTCACTTTGTTCTTTCTTGTCGTGCGATTCTGTTTTTCAAATACTGACTGTCTTTCTACTTTGTTCTTTTGCAGATGGCGAGAACACGTGCTTCCTCTTCTCCCGCGCAGCAGCTCGAGCCCCCAGCAACAGTTCATACGAGGGGCAGAGGCCGAGGCCGTGCCAGAGGCCGATGCAGGGGCAAAGCTTAGCCCCGAGCAGTAGTCCCAGAGGTGGAGCCTCATATTGACTATGATGAGAAGGTTCCAGCCCTAGCAGCTCTGGTGGGCCCAGCTCAGGTCCCAGGAGGGGTCATGGTCATCCCAGATCTTCAGGACGCTTTAGTCAGACTGGCAGGCTTTATGGAGAGTGCACTTGATAGGTTCTTCAAGCTCTTCACCACCACATTCAGCGGTGCTTTTTCAGAGGATCCACAGGGTTTATTATTCAGCTGCCATGAGATCCTTCGGACTATGGGTATTGTGGAGACCAATGGGGTCGACTTCGCCACCTTTCGACTTGCAGGATCAGCCAAGACTTGGTGGAGGGACTATCTTTTATCCAGACCAGTAGGGTCGCCATCATTGACATGTGATCATTTTGCAGAGTTATTTTTGGAGAAGTTTCTCCTAGTTACTCAGCGAGAGGCACTTTGCAGGCAGTTTGAGTGCCTCCACCAGGGCTCTATAACAGTTACACAGTATGAGACTCGGTTCATTGATTTGGCATGCCATGCTATTGTTATACTCCCCACAGAGCGAGAGAGGGTGCGGAGGTTTATTGATGGATTGATTCAGCCGATCCGTCTCCAAATGGTTTTGGGAGCCGGTAGTGAGATTTCTTTTCAGGAAGCAGCCAATGCGGCCCACAGAGTTGAGATGGCTCTTGCACGGGGAGGTGGTCATGTGTCAGATAAGAGGCCTCGTCATTCTGGTAGGTTTAGTGGTACCTCGTCTGGAGGTAGGGACCCTTATGGTATAGGCCATTCACCAAGACCCTTTCAGTCAGCACTTCAGGTCTTTCATGGTACTCCAGGTGGTGGTGGTTCTCAGTAGCATTATTCTGATCAGCAGCCCATCAGGGCACCGCCACTTCAGAGCTTCCGGGGAGGACATTCAAGTTGATAGGGCCAGTAGTCTCAGCAGCCGAGGGCTTGTTATGGTTGTGGTGACCCGAGTCACATTGTCAGATTTTGCCCTCGAGCCTCGGGTAGTTCTCAGCAGCAGGGTCATTGCCCCATGATTCAGGCACCAGGTGATCCACAGCTTGCCCAGCCAGCTAGAGGCGGAGGTAGGGATCATAGAGGTGGAGGTAGAGACCGTAGAGGTGGAGCTCGGACCGACAGAGGTAGGGGTCAGCCAGTAGCCGATCGTCCTAGAGACATGGTTTAGAGAGGTGGGGCCCAGCCCCGGTGTTATGCTTTGCCAGCTAGGCCAGAGGCTGAGTCATCAGATATTGTTATTACAGGTGCTATTCTGGTCTGTGATAGGGATGCTTCAGTGCTATTTGACCCTGGGTCTACGTATTCATATGTGTCGTCTTATTTTGCACCCTGCCTGGCTATGCCTAGTGATGCTTTGGGTATTCCTATTTATGTATCTACACCGGTGGGTGATTCTATAGTGGTCGACCAAGTTCATCGTTCCTGTGTGGTAGTGTTTGTGGGTCTTGAGACCCGTGTCGATTTATTACTCTTAGACATGGTGGACTTCGACGTTATATTAGGGATGGATTGGTTGTCCCCGTATCATGCTATCTTGGATTGTCACGCCATGACCGTGACCTTGGCTTTGCCAGATTTGCCCCGATTGGAGTGGAGAGGGACCCCAGGACATGCCACCCGCAGTGTTATTTCTTATGTGAAGGCTCGACGTATGGTCGAGAAGGGGTGTTTAGCCTATCTAGCGTATGTTCGCGATTCCAACACAGAGGTTCCTTCTATTGATTTTGTTCCTATTGTTTGGGAGTTCCCCAAGGTTTTCCCTTCAGACCTGCCGGGTATGCCGCCCGACAGGGATATTGATTTATGTATTGATCTGGCCTCAGGCACGAAGCCATTTCTATTCCGCTGTATCGCATGGCCCCGCCAGAGTTGAAGGAGTTAAAGGAACAATTGCAAGATTTTCTAGAGAAGGGTTTTATCAGGCCTAGTGTTTCTCCTTGGGGTGCGCCAGTGTTATTTGTGAAGAAAAGGGATGGATCGATGAGGATGTGCATTGATTACCGGCAATTGAACAAATTGACGATAAAGAACAAGTATCCACTGCCGAGGATTGATGATTTGTTTGATCTGCTTCAGGGTGCAAAGGTGTTTTCAAAGATATACTTGAGATCTGGCTACCATCAGTTGAGGATTAGGGCGTCTGATGTCCCTAAGATAGCGTTCCGCACTCGGTATGGGCATTATGATTTTTTGGTCATGTCATTTGGGTTGACCAATGTCCCAGAGTGTTCAGGCCTTACTTGGACTTGTTCGTGATAGTCTTTATTGATGATATTCTGGTGTACTCCCACAGCCAGGAGGAGCACGAACAACACCTTAGAGTGGTTCTTCAGACTCTGAAGGATAGTCAGTTATATGCTAAGTTCTCAAAGTGCGAGTTCCGGTTGAGTTCGGTTGCATTTCTGGGTCATGTCATACTAGCGAAGGGTATTCAGGTGGACCCGAAGAAGATTGAGGCAGTCAAGAACTGGCCTCGACCAGCATCAGCTACTGAGATTCAGAGTTTCTTGGGGTTAGCAGGTTATTACCGTCGGTTCGTGGAGGGATTTTCATCTATAGAAGCCCCGATGACCAGATTGACCCAGAAGGGTGCCAAGTTCAGATGGTCAGACGAGTGTGAGGTGAGATTTCAGAAGCTCAAGCCAGCTCTGACTGCAGCACAAATATTGGTTTTGCCCATAGGCTCAGGGCCTTATACAGTTTGTTGTGATGCTTCCCGTATTGGACTTGGTGCAGTATTGATGCAGGATGGAAGAGTCATTGCTTATGCTTTGAGGCAGTTGAAGATCCACGAGAAGAATTATCCGGTTCATGATCTAGAGTTTGCAGCCATTATTCATGTTTTGAAGATTTGGAGGCATTACTTATATGGTGTGACGTGTGAGGTGTATACTGATCACAAGAGTCTGCAGTACTTCTTCAAAGTAGAAGGAGCTGAACTTGAGGCAGAGGAGGTGGTTGGAGCTATTGAAGGATTATGATGTCACTATTTTGTACCACCCAGGGAGAGCCAATATGGTGGTCGATGCATTGAGTAGGAAGTCCGCCAGCATGGGTAGTCTTGCTTATGTTCTGGTCAGCCAGAGACCGTTTGCTTTGGATATTCAGTCCTTGGCCAATCGGTTTGTGAGGTTGGACATTTCTGAGCCTAGCAGAGTGTTAGCTTGCACGGTCGCTTGTTCTTCATTATTGGAGCGTATCCGTGATCGGCAGTTTGATGATCCTTATTTGTGTGTCCTGAGAGACACGGTGCAGCGTGGAGGTGCCACGAAGGTGACCTTAGATGATGAGGGTGCTTTGAGGTTGCAGGGGCGAGTTTGTGTGCCCTATGCTGATGGGATTCGAGAGTTGATCTTAGCAGAGGCCCATAGTTCTCGGTATTCTATTCACCCAGGCGAAGATGTATCAGGACTTGCGGTAGCATTATTGGTGGCGTAGGATGAAGAAAGATATTGTTGCATATGTGGCTTGATGTTTGAACTGTCAGCAGGTTAAGTATGAGCATTAGAGGCCTAGTGGTTTGTTTCAGAGGATTGAGCTTCCCGAGTGGAAGTGGGAGAGGATTTCCATGGATTTCATTACTAGACTTCCGATGACTCAGAAGAAGTTTGATGCTATTTGGGTCATTGTTGATAGGCTGACCAAGTCAGCGCATTTTATTCCTGTTGCAGCAACTTATTTATCGGAGAGGTTAGCTGAGATCTACATCCGAGAGATTGTTCGCCTTCATGGTGTGCCGACATCTATCATTTTGGGCCAGGGAACGCAGTTTACCTCGCGCTTCTGGAGAGCAGTTCATCAGGAGTTGGGCACCCAGGTTCAGTTGAGCACAGCGTTCCATCCTCAGACGGACGGCCAGTCCGAGAGGACTATTCAGATATTGGAGGATATGCTCCAAGCCTGTGTCATTGATTTTGGAGGCTTGTGGGACCAGTATTTTCCTTTAGCAGAGTTCGCCTACAACAACAGATACCAGTCCAACATTCAGATGGCTCCATATGAGGCGTTTTATGGAAGGCGATGTCGGTCTCCACTCGAATGGTTTGAGCCGGGAGAGGCTCAGTTGTTGGATACAAATTTAGTTCAGGAGGCCTTGGATAAGGTCAAGATCATTCAGGACAAGCTTCGTTCGGCTTAGTCGCGGCAAAAGAGTTATGCGGATCGTAAGGTTCGAGATGTAGCTTTCATGGTGGGTGAGCGGGTTTTGCTCCGAGTGTCGCCTATGAAGGGCGTGATGAGATTTGGGAAGAAGGGCAAGCTTAGACCTAGGTTCATTGGCCCATTTGAGATTCTCTATCATGTGGGAGAGGTGGCTTGCAGGCTTACCTTGCCGCCCAGCTTGTCAGCCGTGCATCCAGTGTTTCATGTGTCCATGCTTCAGAGGTATCACGGCGATCCATCCCACGTGTTAGATTTCAGCACTGTCCAGTTGAACAAGGATCTGTCTTACGAGGAAGAGCCGGTAGCTATTCTAGACCGGCAGGTTCGACAGTTGAGGTCGAAGAGTTTTCCTTCAGTGTGTGTCCAGTGGAGCGGTCAGCCTCCTGAGGCATCGACCTGGGAGTCCGAGTCTGATATGCGGAGCCATTATCCTAATCTATTTCCCGACTCAGGTACTTCTTTCTTTTGTCCGTTCGAGGACGAACGGTTGTTTTAGAGGTGGAGAATGTGACGACCCAAAGGGTAATCACCGGTTTTCTCTTTCATCCCACACTTTCAAGGCCTTGAAAACCTCATTTTTTTTTGACTCAATTTGCGTGTGCAGTCCGGACACGTAGCCAGAAAGATTATATGTTAAATTCTATGAAAAATTTCAAAATGTGGATTTAAAATGATTAAAGTTGACTTCGGTCAATATTATTGGCAAACGGACCCGGAACCATGATTTAACTGTCCCGGAGGGTCCGTAGAAAAATATGGGACTCGGGCATGTGCCCGGAGTCGAATTCCGAGGTCTAGAGCCCGAGAAAAAGAATTTTTCTGTAAAATTATTTTTCTGAAATTATTAAGAAAAATGGAGATGAAAATTGATTAAAAGACTGTGGTATCGGGCTCGTATTTTGGTTCCGATTCCCGATACAAGTCTTATATATGGTTTAAGCGGTTTCTGTGAAATTTGGTTGAAATCGAACTTCGTTTGACGTGTTTCGGACTATAAGTTCCAAATTTTGAAAGTTTATGAAGCTTGGAAGAAAATCATGTGTTTTGAGGCTTGCTTCTATGTATATGATGTTATTTTGGCGATTTAGGATATTTTTGAGGTTGTTTGTATGTTTGGGTTGGAGCCCCGAGGGCTCGGGTGAGATTTGGATAGGTGTCGAATTGCATTTTGAACCTTTGAAATAAATGAGGTATCCTTCAGTTCTGCAGGCTTCGCAATTGCGAAGCCAGCATTCGCAAAAGCGAACTCGCAATTGTGAGCTTCCCATCGTAAATGCAATCCTTCACCTGGGAAGCAATCTTTGCAAATGCGAAGTAATTCACCGCAAATGCGATGCCTGCCCATGAGCCCAGCCTTCACAAATGCGAAGAGTTCAATCGCAAATGCGATGCCCGCCTATAGCCTCCTCCTTCGCAATTGCGACATCTTTTCTCGCAAATGCGAAGCTTCCACTTTTCTTCAGAGTTCGAAAATGCGAACTAGTCCTCGCATTTCCCAGATTTTGCAGGGTTCGCAATTGCGAAGCCAAGTTCGCAATTCCCACATCTGAGGCTTGCACTTTTCATACTTAGACGATTTTTAGCTTCATTTTTCACATTCTTTCAAACCCAAACACCCATAGGCGATTTTCCAAGAAATCTTTCTTCTCCAAAAAATTTGTAAGTCAATTTCTACTTAACTCCTTCAATCTTTAACATCATTAAACATGTTTTCATCTTAAAATCAAGGATTTTCATGGGTGAAAAAGGGGATTTTGTGTAGAACTTAGGTTTTCTAAATATTGGAGATTTGGACCTCAATTTGAGGTCCAATTTTAAAACTAATCATAGATATGGATTCGTGGGGGGAATGGATAATCGGGTTTTGGTTCGAACCTCGGGTTTTGTCCACGTGGGCTTGGGGGCATTTTGGGAAGTTTTGGGTAAAATTTTGGGAAATTCATTTTCATGCATCCAAATTGATTCAATTAGCATTTTTTGATACATTCAAGTAATTTGTGATTAGATTCGAGCGGTTTGGTGGTAAATTCGAGGGGTAAAGCTATACTAGAGGATTGAGCTGAGTTTGGAGCATTCGAGGTAAGTGTTTGATATAACTTTGGCTTGAGAGAATAGGATTAGAGTGTTGTTTGCTAATTGCTAAATGTTGAGTACGGTGTGTAGGCATGGTGACGAGTATCTATACACCAGTGTCTAGCATGACCGTGGGTCCTTGTTTGTACCTATTCTGATATTGTTATGACTCTTCCATGTTAATTGATGAATTCTATGTAATGTGAAGAGTATGAGGATTAATTATAAATTTTAAATTCTTTGGAGCGTTGGCTCGAACAATAAAAAAAGACTATTGAGTAAGAAATGAAGGAAACAGAAAGAGATATGATTAATCCCTTGCCGGGATGGTTTGAGTATACTGATTATCTCCCTTGCCAGGATGTGAAGGTTATTGTTGTTTCTCCCTTATTGGGATTTAGCTGCTTAATTGTGTTTTTCCCTTACCGGGATGTTTCTTATTATCTGTCTACCCCCTCGCCCCGTTTAGTTGTGATTACTGTTTTGGGTGAGGAAGAGTGATAATGCAAGAAGGGTCATTCCGTGCCATGTGTTGATTATATTTGCACGAAGGGTCATTCCATGCCATGTTTTGATTATATTTGCACGAAGGGTCATTCCGTGCCATGATATGAGAGTTATGTGAGGGAAAGCACGAAGGTTGATGCCGTGTACTTTGTTTGATTGCTTTTGGTGAGAATGAGAGTAAAAGTACGAAGGTTGATGCCGTGCAACTGTTAATTTTCCTGCTCTCATTAATTATTGTTATTGCCCTGTTTCTTACTTAAATTGTTGACTTTATGTCCGGACTGTACCTCCCCCATAGTATGCTCCCGTCCCTCTTCACTGTTTAATTTCTGTATTCTTTCCTTTTATTGCATATATATACATTAAACTACGCAGGTTGGTTTGGTAGTCTTGTCTAGCCTCGTCACTACTTCGCCGGGGTTAGGCCAGGCACTTACCAGCACATGGGGTCGGTTGTGCTGATGTTACACTTCTGTGCTCTTTTGCATAGATCACGGTACTGGAGCAGCTTTTGGACCACAACAGTAGTTGATTGGGAGCTGACTTCAGTCCAGGGACTTTCGAGGTAGCCTAGCTGGCGTCCGCAGGCCGGAGTCCCTTCTATGTTATAGTTTGTTTTCCTTGTGCCGAGACAAACATTGATGTATTTCTATTCAGACTTGTTTTTAACACTCTTTAGTAGTTCGTGAGTTAGCGACACCAGTCTTGGGTAGAGAAATGTTAAACTTCCGCATTTTGGATTTCCAGTTATTTATGTTTTAGAGTCTTCCGCTTTTATTTAAATGACTCGTATTATTATTATTGTTGGGATGTTATTAGAAAATGTTTAAATGCTTGGCTTGCCTAGCTCCGACAGTAGGATCCATCACGAATCCTGATGGTGGGAAATCCGGGTCATGACACGTACTTAACCTGCTAACAATTCAAACACCGAGCCACATATGCAACAATATCCTTCTTCATCCTATGCCACCAATAATGTTGCCGCAAGTCCTGATACATCTTCTCGGCGCCCGGATGAATAGAGTGCCGGGAACTATGGGCCTCCTCTAAAATCAACTCTAGAAGTCCATCCACATTAGGCACACATACTCGGCCCTGCAATCTCAAAACTCCATCATCACCTAAGGTAACCTGCTGGGCACCTCCATGCTGCACCGTGTCTCTGAGGATACACAAATGGGGATCATCAAACTGCCGATCACGGATACGCTCCAATAATGAAGAACGAGCAACTGTGCAAGCCAACAATCGACTGGGCTTAGAAACATCCAATGTCACGAATTGATTGGATAAGGAGTGGACATCCAAAGCAAGCAGCCTCTGACTGACTGGTATATAAGCAAGACTGCCCATACTGGCTGACTTCCTACTCAAAGCATCGACCACCACATTGGCCTTCCCCGGATGATATAAAATGGTGAGATCATAATCTTTCAACAATTCCAACCACCTTCTCTGCCTCAAATTCAACTCCATTTGCTTGAACAAGTACTGAAGAATCTTGTGGTCAGTGAACACCTCACATGCCATACCATACAAATAGTTCCTCCAAATCTTCAAGGCGTGTACAATAGCTGCCAACTCTAAATCATGCACTGGATAGTTCTTCTCATGAATCTTCAACTGCCTCGAAGCATTGGCAATAACCTTGCCACCCTGCATCAACACTGTACCAAGCCAAATATGGGAAACATCACAATAGACTGTATAAGGCCTTGATCTTGTGGGCAAAACCAACACCGGTGCCATAGTCAGAGCAGTATTGAGCTTCTGAAAGCTCGCCTCACACTCGTCCGACCATCTGAACTGGGCACCCTTCTGGGTCAACCTGGTCATCGGGGCTGTAATAGACGAAAACCCCTCCACAAACAGACGGTAGTAGCCTGCCAATCCCAAGAAACTCCGAATCTTTGTAGCTGATGCTGGTCTAGGCCAGTTCTTGACTGCCTCAATCTTCTTTGGGTCCACCTGAATACCCTATGCTGATACGACGTGACCCAGAAATGCCACTGAACTCAGCCAGAACTCGCACTTGAGAACTTGGCATATAACTAACTATCCCTCAGAGTCTGAAGAAACACTCTAAGGTGCTGCTCGTGCTCCTCCTGGCTGCGGGAGTACACCAAAATATCGTCAATAAAGACTATCACGTACATGTCCAAATATGGCTTGAACACTCAGTTCATCTACTCCATGAATGCTATTGGGGAATTGGTCAACCCAAATGACATGATCAAGAACTCATAATGCCCATACCGACTACGAAAAGTTGTCTTAGGGACATAAGATGCCCTAATCCTCAACTGATGGTAGCAGATCGCAAGTCAATCTTGGAGAATACCCTGGCACCCTGAAGCTGATCGAACAATCATCAATCCTCAGCAATGGATACTTATTCTTAATCGTTACCTTATTCAATTGTCATAATCTATGCACATCCTCATCGATCCGTCCTTCTTCTTGAAAAATAACACTAGCGCGCCCCAAGGTGAAATACTAGGTCTAATAAAATCCTTCTCTAGCAAATCTTGCAACTGGTCCTTTAACTCCTTCATCTCCGGCGGGGCCATACGATATGGAGGAATAGAAATAGGCTGGGTTCTCGGAGCCAAATCAATACAGAAATCAATGTCCCTGTCGGGTGGCATGCCCGACAGGTCTGAAGGGAAAACATCTAGAAACTCCCGGACAATAGGCCCTGAATCTATAGGAGGAACCTCAGCACTGGAATCACGAACATAGTCCAAATAGGCCAGAGACCCATTCTCGACCATGTGTCGAGCCTTCACGTAGAAAATGACACTGCGGGTAGAATAATCTGGGGTGCCTCTCCACTCTAAACGGGGCATATCTAGCAACACTAAGGTCACAGTCTTGGCATGGCAGTCCAAGATAGCGTGATAGGGTGATAACCAATCCATACCTAAAATGATATCAAAGTCAACCATATCTAAGAACAACAAGTCTACATGGGTCTCAAGACCCCAATCACTACAACACACGAACGATGGACTCGGTCGACTGCGATAGAGTCACCTACCGGTGTAGACACATTGTGACGACCCAAAGAGTCATCACCTATTTTCTCTTTCATTTCATGCTTCTGAGGCCTTGAAAACCTCATTTTTACATGCCTCGATTTGCGTGCACAGTCCAGGCACGTAGCCAGAAAGCTTATATGTTAAATTCTGTGAAAATTTTCAAAATGTGGCTTTAAAATGATTAAAATTGACTTGGGTCAACATTTTGGGTAAACGAATCCGGACCCGTGATTGGACGGTCACGGAGGGTCCGTAGGAAAATATGGGACTTGGGCATATGCCCGGAATCGAAATCCGAGGTCCCGAGCTCGAGAAATAAATTTTTAAAAGAAATTATTTTTCTGAAATTTATTTGGAAATTTGAAATGAACATGGATTAGAAAGCGTTGGTATCGGGTCTGTATTTTGGTTCTGGTACCCGGTACAGGTCTTATATGTGGTTTAGCCATTCCTGTGAAATTTGGTTGAAATCGGACGTCATTTGACATGTTTCGGACCTAAAACTCTAAGTTTGAAGGTGTATGAAGTTTGATGAAAAAAATGATGATTTTGAGATTTGATTCCTCGTTTATGATGTTATTTTGGCGATTTAATCGCATGGTTAAGTTCGTAGGATGTTGTTGAGTTAGTGTGTGTGTTTGGTTAGGAGCCCCGAGGGCTCGGGAGTGATTCAGAGGTGGTTCGGGATGGTTTGAACTTAGGAAAAAGTTGCAGAAAATCAGCTATTGTCTGTGCCCAGAATCCTTCTATGCGATCACACTCTCTTCCCCGCGATCGCATAGCATAAAAACCAACTTCATCTTGTTCTTTT
The DNA here is from genome assembly GCA_026770625.1 of Nicotiana glauca. Taxonomy (NCBI): domain Eukaryota; kingdom Viridiplantae; phylum Streptophyta; class Magnoliopsida; order Solanales; family Solanaceae; genus Nicotiana; species Nicotiana glauca. The sequence goes on along the minus strand of MU671787.1, from coordinate 20,553 downwards.
ATGCGATAGCATTATACCCTATGCCATCGCATTTCATTAAAACCCAACCCTTACCTTTTCTTCTATGCGATCGCAACCTCGCCTCCGCGATCGCAGTGCACAGCCAGCCTTACCCTATGCGATCGCAATCCCTCTTCCGCGATCGCATAGGGAAATTTCGACTAGTGATTTTAAATACCAAAAACAGAACAGTGACGGGTAAAATTCCACAAAACACACGAGCTCTTCTTCTCCACAGCCCCTAGGTGATTTTTAGAGCACTTCTTCACCAAATATTCTTGGGTAAGTGTTATCTAACTCGTTTTCTTCATTTTCTATCATCATCCATTATAATCCTAGGCCTAAAACATGTAATCTGGGGTTGAAATTGGGGAAAATGGGTAGAGTTAGGGCTTTTCTATTTTCTTTGATTTAGACCTCATTTTGGGGTCGAATTTGAAAACAAATTGTATACTCAGGATCGTGGGTGAATAGGTGATATGGAATTGGTCCGAACCTCGTGTTTTGTCCAAGCGGGCCCGGGGTCGATTTTGAAATTTGGAAGAAAAGTTGGGAATCTATACTTAGGCATTGGGTTTGATTTGTTTAGCTATTATTGATACTATAAAGTCGTTATTTCATAGATTTGATTGAGTTGGAGCCGAATTCAAAAGGGAAAGCGGTCGTTGTGGATTGATTTAGCCGTGGAAGTTGAGGTAAGTGTTTGATCTAACTTTGGCTTGAGGGAATAGGATTAGAGTATCATTTTCAAGTTGATAAATTTTGAGTACGGTGTATAGGCATGGTGACGGGTATCTATACACCGGTGTCTAGCATGACCGTGAGTCCTTATTTGTGCTTATTTGGGATTCTGTAGTGATTTTTCCTTGTTTAATTGATGGTCTCTATATAATGTGAATAGCATGAAGGGGAAATATGATTTGTAAACTTCCTGGAGCATTGGATCGAATTATGACATGATTAGGAAGTAAGAAATGAACGAAAGAGAAAGAGAGATGTAATTATTCCCTTGCCGGGATGTGTAAGTTATTGTTGTTGCTCCCTTGACGGGAATTAACTATATATTTGTATTCTACCTTGTCTGGATAGTTGAATTGATACTTGTTCCCTTGCCGGAAAACCAATATATATTATGAAATGGGATCGTGTGGCACGCCGACCACTTATATATTATGAAATGGGATCGTGTGGCACGCCGACCACTTATATATTATGAAAATGGGATCGTGTGGCACGCCGACCATGTACTCTATGTTAGGGGGGATCAGTTGTAGTTTTCCTTATTTATTCCTACCGCTTTATTTCATCTGTTAGCCCCAAAAGCATGTTCCCCTCCGAGTCTTAATTATTACTTCCCATTGTTATTTTGTAGTACTTGTATGTGTGTATATATATATATATATATATATATATATATCTGCACAGGTTGATTGGTAGTCCTTTCTAGCCTAGTTATTACTTTGCCGGGGTTAGGCCATGCACTTACCAGCACATGGGGTCGGTTGTGCTGATGCTACACTCTGTGCATCTTTTTGCACAGATCACAGCACCAGAGCAGGAGCTTTTGGATAGTAGTACGAGCACCGGGAGCCGACCTCAGCCCAGAGATTCCCGAGGTAGCCTTGCTGACGTCCGCATGGCCCGGAGTCTCTCTTATCTTTATTTTTCGTTTGATTTCCTTTGTATCAGATCAGACAGTACTGTATTTTTATTCAGACTTTGTATTTAGCATTCTGTAGAAGTTCGTGAGTTTGTGACAATACCGCAATTTCAATATTAAAACTGCATTTGCAACCACCTCTTGATGAAAATTTTCATGTTAGGTGTGCATGTCATGTTTATAATTTAATTGTTAAAAGTGGCCTTGATTTATTTTCAACTGAGATTACTCATGTTAGAAAAGCAGTTGGTGTTATTCAAGAAAATAATAGACAATATAGAATAAAGAAATTTAAGAATAAGTGTGTCCAGTATAACCTTAAACCCAGATTCATGCCAAACGAAATTGTTACTAGATGGAATTATACATATATATTTTTAAAATGTTGCTACAAATATAGATTCCCAATAACGGAAGTTGCTAATACGCATTGTACTGATCCAAACCCTATGTTAACAACTAGTACTTGGGAGGTCATTAATGATGTTTTTAGATTTTTACATAAATTTTATACAGCTACTGTTGAGTTTTATGGAGCATATTACCCTACTGTTACTATGGCTTTAGTACATATAGCTGAAATTTCTTTTCTACTCTTTGAATTTAAGAAGAAAGAAAAATATAAGAATGTTGTGAAAAAAATGCAAGCAAAATTCAAAAAATATTTCTTTCCAATTCCTCTGATTTACTTAATTGGTGCTATTTTAAATCCTTCTATTAAGATGTCTGATTGTCACCAATTAATGAATGCTTTATATACTTATATGAAGATTGGAGCAACTGAAATCCCAGATTTATATGTTTCTATGAACATGCTAAATGAATATTTATAACAATTATATAATTATTATGCAAATGTAATTGATGATGCTGCTCGTACTGTAGGTAATGTTAATCCCACTATGCACTGTAGTACTTTTGATAATGTTGATGATGAAGAAGGCTTTTCGCTATGGCTCGGGACGTGCTGAATGTGCCAACTTCTACTGTTGCATCGGAGAGTGCATTTAGCCAAGTAAGACAATAACTTGGAGACACCCGCCACTCATTGGGAAGCAATGCTTTGAAAGTTTTAGTATGTTTCAGAGATTGGATTAGATCAGAACGAAGAAATTAAGGACGTGAAGATGTTGATAGCCCAGAAGACGAGGAACTTGGAGATATATTAACACATGGTAACCCATCCGAATTTAACACTCCAAAAGAAGGTCAATCGGTTCATATTGATTATGAAGAACTTACTAAGGCAATGCAAAACTTTTGAATTTATTTGTTGTTAAAAATATAAACCTTTCAATTTGTAAGTTTAAAATTTTGAATTATGAAATAAAAGTAGCACTTGCAATAAGTGCAATTTTTTCCCATCTTCCTTGTATTCTTTATGTTAGTACTTTGTATTAATATAACTTACAATATTTAAACAAAAATCCAAACAAATTTAAAAATACACAAAACCCGGCCCGACCCCCTAAACCCGTAACCCTTACGGTTCAATTTTTACCCGGATGAACCCGAACCTGTTAAGAACCAACCCGGAACTGGCCTGGACCGTAACTCGTACGGGTCCAAAAAAATAGACCCGGTCCGGTCCGTCCCACCCGTTAAACACCTATACCTTAAATAAGCAATGAAACTATTTTTCTTCTTTTTGTTCTAGCGTTTTATAAGCACATCAAGTATTGTACATATGCCTATAAGACAGAGAATGTCTAACATTAAGGAAAAGATTAACCGTTCAATTCTCACATGCTTTCTGTGAGCACGTGATTTTTGCCTCACACAAATTACTTCCAAAGAATTCAAAATAAAATAATTTTTCCCTTTGTGTGCAATTTTATGAATTTTCATGATATTTTCTGTTATTGTATCTATTTGTCTGGGCATGTTTATTTTGTTTAATTAATAAAAAATATAAAAATATATTGCATTTGCATTTAGGATTTAATTTTATATTTTTTAGATTAATTAAGTAAATTATTATTTTTAAAAAAATGAAAAATCACAAAATTTGGTATCTAATTATAGATAATAATTATTGCTTAGAGTTAATTAATAGTATTAAAGCTAATTTAGATTTTTATAATTTAATTAGGTTTTTAGTTTTAATTTTTTGAAAGAAAAAGGAAGAAAATAAAAGAAAAAAAGAGTTAATAAAAGAGAGGAAATCAGAAGTGGGCTAATTTAATCCCTAAACCAAACAAAACCCACCCCAAACCCGTCCAATAGAGGCCTAAACTTGCCCCATATCCGGTCCAAACCCTCAGTCCCTGAGACATTTAAAATGACGTAGTATCGTGAGAATACTACGTCGTTTCAATGTCAACAAATCTCAGCCGTCCATCCATCCCCATCCAACGGTCCATAGCTTTGCCCGTAACCCATATTCGGGCCCAACCCGTTCAATCAAAGACCGACCCAGTCTCGAAGGTGTCTAAACGACACCGTTTCTATCAAGTGATTGATTGATCTAGGCCGTCGATCTCAGTTGATCTAACGACTTGGATTCAATCTCCCACTCAGTATATAAATGAGTAGCGGTCCCCGCCCCCCTTTCTCATGAACCCCTCCTCTCTATCGTCTCTCTTCAGAGACCCAATCCAGCACTACCACAAACCACCGCTGACCGCCCGCCGGAAATCACCCACGACGGCGGTCAGTCACCAATCACCACCAAAATTACACCCCAAACTCCCCTCAACCTCCTCTTCCCAAATATCCAAACCACTCCCTTCGAATATCCATGGAACCCTTCGAATATCGATTTGAAGGGATGAACCCTAGCACCGCCCTAAAATTCTCCGGTGGCGGCGCCACCACCAAAATGTCCCAAAACAACACTCCATGATCCCCTCGCCCTCCTCTACCCTAATCCTTAACCAGTTTCCTTCGAATATGGCCCAGTCTACTCGAATCTTAAATCCAAGATTTCGAGTCCTGAAAGCCAAGTCCAAAACCTGAGGCTCCCGGAATTTAAAAGACCGATTTTATCACTAAAATAAGGTCATTCACTTGTTCTTGAGAAAGAACAAGTGATTCACCTTATTTGGTGATTCAATTGAAGGGACAATCAAGTTAGAAGCTTTGAATCGGTGAGTTTTTTTTTCTTTCTTCTTTCTTCGTCCAGTATTGTTCGTTGTTCTTTTCCTCCTCTTCTGCTTCTATGATTGTTCGAATGATAAGATTTTTTGTTTGAACTTGTGGAAAATCTTCAAACCTGGTTATTCCCTTTAGACTATCTATGGTCCATTTTGTCAGTCTTTCAGTTCTCAAATTGTTATTTGCTGTTCTTCATTTTATTGTTGAGTTATAGCATTTCTTTGTTAATTAGACCTTTGATAATTTGATTAGTTTAGTTTGATTCTAGTATTATAGTTAGTTTAAAAGAACAACAATGGTTAGTTTAGGTTTAGGATTTGCAATTTATTCTCTAGCTTTTTCCTTTTTTAGTTTCTCATTTGAATTTCAATCAATGTTTTGATTTATGGTTTGAGCCTTGAGTTCAGACTCATTCATTTGGGTTTGAACCCTTGATTCAGAATTGACCCCTATTCTGCCTAGTTTCTTTTAGGCAATAACATAAACTTTAAAAGGGATAATATTGGGGTTAATAAAGATAAGGCTTACCTAATTAAATAAGGGCTGCCAATTAATAAGTGGTACACTAATGAACTTAATTTAAATGCACTAAGGTAGTGGTTGATTAAAGAAATAAAGGGATAAGCTGATAGTGGATGTAGCACTTATTGAAAGCCTATTTAGTATATGAAAATCAGAATAAAAAAGGGACATTTGAAAGAACACTGGAAGTATTCTGATAGGGAGTTGAAATATTCTGAAACACTGAGAGATTTGAGAGAGATACACATTGAAAACACACAAGAAAGAGTTTAAGCAAAAAAAAATATTTATTTGATTTCTTCTACTAGTTTTCTGAATTGCTTTTGATATGGAAACAAGTTCTGATTAGCTAACATTGGAAATGGATTAAAAGCAAGTTTGGTTGAGGTGTTTTGGTCCATCGTTTGGTTTGAAATTGAGTTTTGGACTGTTTAGCTCATTTTCTGGCTTCAAAATCTGGTGTTAAGCTGCTGATCCTGCTATTCTGTTACTGCTTCTGGATTTCTGATTATCCTACTTCTTTCATTTCAATTTTCAGGTACACCCCTTTGTAACCTTGTTGGTCATGAAGTGAGAATTTGAGAAAAATGAACTGATGTGAAGAGTTGAAGCATGAGACTTCTTTTATTTTGTTTCCTGATTTACTGTGACTTTTGCTTAATTTAGGCTTATATAAGTGGTTTGTAACTATTAGCATAAGTGACAATGGTTTCATAAGTTAACTTTCATGTTCACCCTCCCCTGATTTCTTCAAGTTTTGAATGCCTTTTGCCCACTGGTAGAGATCTGATGATTTAGTTCCATTGTTATATTATGCATCGACATCATGTGTTGGAATACAGTCCATAAGTGTCTCTATTAGGCTTCAAATGAGGTCTGTTCATGCAAAAGCAAGGTTTATGTTCGAGTTTATGCCTATTCGGGGTTTGTTGAAATGCTTTTACTTTTGAGTGTGTGTTCCTGTTTATAGATTTGGTCATAGGCAAAATCAGGCTGTGTTAGGTCCATCTATGGATCATTAAAATCATGACACATTTAGATCTTATTTGGTTGTTTGGATTCAGTGGTGTAGTTTAGTTTTGCAATCCATGTTTTGATTTCCAGTTATTTAATATGTTGAGTCATGTTTCATATTGTTATATAGATCTCCTACCAAATGGAAGCCAAGTGTATTTGTTATGTTAGCGTTTGGAATTAGTTCTAATAGTATGGCTTGGTTAAGTAGAAGTATTGATTATACCTATGCATGTAAATCAACTCATGTGATGCCTATCATCATCCTGCGATTGTGTATCACGCTTCTTCTTTTAAATTTGAAGGTTGATTGTTAATTTTAAGCTGAAATTCTAAGTAGGAAGGGTAAGAAGACATTATTGGATTTCTGTACTACTGTGAATCAGCTGATATGAGCATGAGATTTGAACAACTATGTGTTAGTCTCTAATGTAGATTAGACATGTATGTGCATGGAAGGTGTTGGCAGGTGTGTCAAATTAGAAATTGTTTATTTCCTTAAGGCAAAGCAACGTGGATTATAGAATTGAATGCAAAAAATGCTGATTCCCTGTGCTGGCGTGTGGGTTCGAACCAGGAATCCCATTAAATGCTGAAGCCGATCTAGTTTCAACTTAGGCTCCCTCGTGGGCCTTAGCTTGGACTGTTAATAGTTTGTAATTCAAAAGGGTACTACATCTATAGGCTATTGAGCCTCACGATGGACCCAAACTTTTGATTCCTAACCAGTAATTCTTCCCCTCAAAAATATATATATATTGTTAGCCTGCACCATAGTATAATCTTGACCCTTTATTTTTAGATAATTGAGTTTCCTTTAATTAATGGGGGTGAGTCAATACTAGATAACATAAATAGTTTATGGCCCTCCTAATGTAGTTATGATTCTCTTTTAAAATTAGAATTTGGGGGTGCGCCGTGCCAAACAAAAACGACAATTGCATGACCCCATTTAGTTAATTTTTGATTCAACCTTAGAATTCGAGGCGTCCCATTTAGCGAATTTCATGGCCCTCGCAAAGTGCAAACGCGTAGTTACTTTAGGCTCGTATTTAATAATCTACTTTCCTAAACTCGGGTGCGCATTTATGTGACCCAAATCCCAAATCTCAACAATATTAAAATATGTCGAAGATTGCGGGTGCATTTATGTGAGCGGTTCGAGATGTGTTTTAATTATGTTGTAAATTTCTCTAAAAATGAATAAAAGCAGTTTGAAAAGAGTAAATGCACATAGGTTTCAAAGATGTTTTAAAATCAAATAAATAGGCCTATAATAATAGTTAAGCGACTTTGCTAGAACCACGGAATCCGAGAATGCCTAACACCTTCTCCCGGGTTAACAGAATTCCTTACCCGATTTCTGTTTTCGCAGACTATAAAACAGAGTCAATCTTTTTCTCGATTCGGGATTTGAACCGGTGACTTGGGACACCATAAATATCTCAAGTGGCGACTCTGAATCTCTTAATAAACAATCCCGTTTTGATTGTCACTTCAAGTTGGAATTAATTCCCTTTATATTATCCCCTTCCGGGGGGGTGTAAGGAAAAAGGGAGGTGTGACAGCTCTAGCGACTCTGATGGGGAATTAACTCAGAACCATTGGTTCAGGGTTAGAAATTCGAGCTTTGAATAATTATTATATTGGCTTTATTTATTATCTAAATTTTAATTACATATTTGAGCCTAATGTACTAAATGTTGCTTTTTACTGCTTTGATATTGTTGAACTGCATATAAACTATCTTCTCACGCACCCCCTTTGAGTCTTCTTAAAATTAAAATTGGGCATTTGCTTGGCATAGCCCATTTTCTTTGAGATAGCCGAGGTGCTTGTCACCCGGTGAAGGATTTTAGTCACACCTGTTTTAGGCGGGGAGCACCACCAGTTAAGCCGGAAAGCAATGCTACTGGTACACTGACCCTACTCGGCTCGAGTTGTCCGCTCGAGTAAGACAGTCTAGATACTTTCTCCTATAAGATTTTAACCTAGAATAACAAAGCCTCATGTCGGATCCCTAGTAGGAACGTTTGTTTGCATCACGTGCCTTTGACCTTGGAGATTCAACACAGGGGTTGGGTCTGTCTAGGGCAGGTGTACCCGAAATAAAAAGACCATCCTGATGCATCTTATTTTTTACTTGTGCATTTATTTACTTCGGAGTTGCATGTTGACCGGTTTTTGAAGAATGAGAGGAGAAATAAAAAAAATTAATAAAAATAAAGAAAATAAGAACTACGCACGGTCTGATTCATGCGGGGACATGATACGTAGGCAATCTCCATAAGATTCGACCACAACTAAAAAAAATTGTATATAAAAAAGAAAAAGAAAAAGGGATTAAATAAAGAAATATATGAGTATCAATAAAAGGAAAGATGTAATTAAGAAAAGTCGGGATGATACAAGCAAAAAAGCAAATACATGATAGAGCTGGCTGAAATGTTTAGGTGCATTGCATCCCAATGTGCGATTGCATATCTCTAAATACTAATGACTAACAAGTTTGCTTTTGATTCCATAATTCAAGAAATTATTAGTTACTTAGCATACTGGCAACCCACTCATACCAAACCAGATCCAAAGGAGAAATTGAAGAAATCATGTCCAGTCCAGATAGAGAGACAAGTGTCGAGGTGGAAGAGTTGGATGTGAATACAATGAAAGAGAAAATGTACAAACTGAAGCAGCAAATGACTAAGATGTACCAGGCCTGGACCAAGGGAAAACCACTACCAACCTATCCTGCTAACCCTACCTTCATCCCCACACCGGCTCAGTCTCCGAAACAGCTTGTTTCTGATTCATCCCCAAGTTTTCCCATCTATCAACACTACCAGGGAACCACTTCTCATACAAACCAAGCTCCACCACCAAAACCAATTCCATACCCTCCTCCACCAATCACACCGGTCTTCGTGGCATCTCCACCAGCTGCACTCCACCCATCCTCTGGCGATCCTATGTTCCCAGCTCCGGACAACCAATATTCCCCCCGGAGGCCACTTTCAAAGCTCCTGAACCCTACTCTTATACTCCGCATTTGGACCTTCTGATAAGAGTGGAAAAACCATCCAAAAATCCTGAACATGAGGAGATGTTCAAAAAGGTGAAAAGCCTAGAGCAATCATTCAGAGATATGCGGGGATTGGGAGGACAGGTGAGTATAGCCTACAAGGACTTGTGTTTGTTTCCAAACGTGCAATTACCGGCGGGATTCAAGATGCCCAAGTTTGACTTGTACAACAGGCACGGTGACCCAGTGGCGCACTTAAGAGGGTTTTGCAGCAAGATTAGGGGGGGCAAGAGGAAAAGATGAGTTGTTAATGGCTTAATTCAGTCAGAGTTTGAGTGGATCATCATTGGAATGGTACACTCGGCAAGATCATGGAAGATGGTATACCTGGGACGATCTGGCACAAGCATTTACCGGTTATTTCCAATACAATCTTGAGATCATTCCTGACCAATTATCATTGACGAAGTTGGAGAAAAAACACAGCGAAAGCTTCAGGGAGTATGGTTTCCGTTGGAGGGAGCAAGCAGCCAGAGTGGACCCCCCAATGAAGGAAAGCGAGATGGTAGATTATTTTCTACAAGCTTTAGAACCAACGTATTATGGACATCCGGTTTCGGCTGTAGGAAAATCTTTCAACGAGGTGGTGAAAATTGGAGGAATGGTAGAAGAAGGCCTCAAATCGAATAAAATCATAAGTTACTTGGCTATAAAGGCAACTACCCAGGCTATTTAGGGTGTCACATGAGGAATCAGGAAAAAGAAGAGAGAGGACATGGCGATGGCTGATACAGGAAATTGGTTCGGACCGAGGGGATCATCTTACCATTACAATCAACCTCGACCCCACCAAGATTACCCGCATACCCAGTATAGTCCACCTCAACACTACTATCCTCCACCAACCCCTCATTTTTCCGTCCACCATGCACAAGCATATAGCCAACCTTATGTTCATGCGCAATGGCGTGCTCCTGTTCCTAAAAATGCTTATCCACCCCCAAGAGCTTACCGAAACCCTCCTAGACCAGGTTTCCGGCCTAATCAAGCATTCAAGGATGAAAGGTTACAAAAGAAGAAAACCTTTACTCCATTGGGAGAATCATATACTAGTCTGTTCCACAGGCTAAGACAATTGGATATGCTAAGGCCGATACAGTCCAAATTGCCAAACCCTTCCCCGAAAAATCTGGACTATTCAGTAAGCTGTGAGTATTGTTCTGGTACTCCAGGTCATGAAACAGAAAAGTGCTGGCACTTAAAGAATGCTATCCAGGAGCTCATTGACACCAACAGAATTGAAGTTCAGGCTCCTGAAGCACCCAACATCAATCGGAATCCAATGTCGGCTCATCAAGAGACAAACATGATCGAGATAGTGCATAAAGAGGGAGAGCTTAAGAAGCTATCACAGACCATCATGATGATTCGGTCCAGTGGAATCAAGACAGTTAAGTAGCTAGGTGAAGAGTTAGTGCTCACGTTGAGCAAGAAAAGTGTTGAACCATCAGTGGAAGTTGAGAAGTGGAATTCGAATGAAGTTGCAGCCAAGCCAGAAAAGATAAAGGTAGTTGTGCCAGGAGTGGCAAGCAGACCCATTGTAAACGTGGAAGGTGTTCATGCAGATCCCGTCATCATCAAGCCGGTAATCCAGTGACTGATTGTTGACAGTAAAGCAATTCCATGAAATTATGACCGGGTTGTAGTAACTTATAAAGGAGGGGAAGTCAAGGAGGAAGTTTGCAAAGCCCAAGGGTCAGTGAAGAAATCCGTGACTCGGGAAGGTGTTTTGCTCCCGCAGAATTAAGAAAAGCTAATCCAGCGTCAGTGAAGAAATCAGTGACTGAAGAGGAAGCATAGGAGTTCTTGAAGAAGATGAAGATGCAAGATTATTCTATTATAGAGCAGTTGAAGAAGATGCCAGCTCAGATTTCATTACTCTCATTGTTAATCCATTTAGATGAACATCGTCAGACATTGATGAAAATTTGAACGAGGCCCACATTCCTGACAAGATCTCAGTAAACCACTTGGAAAAGATAGCAAATAAAATATTTGAGGTGAACAGGGTTACTTTTGCCGATGATGAGTTATCAGAAGAAGGTACAGAGCATAATAGGGACCTTTATCTTACAGTGAAGTGCGAAGAATCTGTGGTTACTCGAGTTTTGATCGACAATGGGTCTAGTGCAAATATTTGTCCTCTCTCCACATTGAACAAATTGAAAGTGGATAATGACAGAATCCATAAGAACAGTATTTGCATTCGGGGGTTCGACGGCAGAGGCAAAGATTTGGTCGGGATATAGTGTTAGAGATGACGATTGGACCTGTGGAGTTTACAATGGAATTCCAAGTATTGGATGTGGCGGTCACTTACAGCCTTTTGTTAGGGCGACCTTGGATTCATGCCGCTAAGGCCGTTCCATCTACTCTACATCAGATAGTTAAATTTGAATGGGACCGACAAGAGATTGTGGTTAATGGTGAGGATAATCTGCGCTCCCAGAGTGACGCCATTGTACCATTCATCAAAGTAGAGGATGACAATAGGCCATGGGTATACAAAGTTTGTGACACAGTGTTGGTTGAGAAAATTTCAGAGGGGAAATATATTCCAAATACAAAGATAACCTCCGCATCCGTCATGGTAGCCTATGAAATGTTGAGGAACGGTTTTGTGCCTGGAAAAGGTCTAGGTTTATCTCTTCAAGGAATTATACAGCCGGTATCCCTCCCTGAAAATGTGGGAACATTCGGTTTGGGATTCAAGCCTACAGCTGCAGATATCAGAAGAGCTAAGAAATTGAAACATAGGGCATGGGTCCTTCCAAACCCGGTCCCGCATCTCTCTAGATCATTTGTCAAGGCTGGTACTAGAGGACGCCCAACAACAACAATTTCGGGTCATATGATCAATCCTGATAAATAGTTGATAAAGAATTTTGAGAAATTTTTCAATGATGTGAACATGGTAGAAAGTGGAGAAGGTCCTAGTCATGCGGAAGTGCAATTTGTAGGGCCAAAGACAAAGCTCAATAATTGGAAGGCTACTCCTCTCCCCACTCGAAAGGAGTCCTGGTAGTTCGCTTTGATTTTCCTTCAAGTTTGTCTGGATTATTCTAGGGTTGTAATCCAAATTTTTATTTTTCAGTTTTTCTAAAAACTGTGCAAACCTTCTTGTCTTATATTCCAATAAAATGTCTCTTATTCATTCCTTATTTTGATTTTTTGTCTTCTTCTTTTCTTTTTGTACAGTTCTTTTTATACTGGTCCTAATGACATGGTATGCATGATGGATCCTCAACCCAGTCTAAAAAATCAATCTGACTCCAAACTAATAGTGCAAGAAGTAGATTGTGATGATGAGTCAGAATATGATGAGAATGAAGCCTTCGAAGAAATTAGTAGGAAACTAAGTCACTTCGAAGAAAAACCCAGACCCAACCTAAATGATACAGAAGCCATCGATCTAGGGGACGCAGATAACATCAGAGAAACCAAAGAAAGCATCCATCTTGAACCAAATATCAGGGAAGAGTTAATCAAAACACTTATTGAATTCAAAGATGTTTTTGCATGGTCATATGACGACATGCCGAGTTTGAGCACTGATTTAGCGGTTCATAAATTGCCCACTGACCCGACATTCCCTCCCGTCAAGCAAAAATTGAGGAAATTCAAAACTGATATTAGTGTGAAGATTAAGGAAGAGATAACCAAACAGCTAGATGCAAAGGTTATTCGAGTCACTCGGTATTCTGATTGGTTGGCTAATGTTGTGCCGGTGCCAAAGAAGGATGGAAAAATCAGAGTATGCGTTGACTATCGCAATCTCAACAAAGCAAGCCCAAAAGATAACTTCCCACTACCAAATATCTACATCTTGATTGACAATTATACAAAGCGTGATATTGGATCTTTGTGGATTGTTATGCCGGGTATCATAAGATCCTGATGGATGAGGAAGATGCAGAAAAGACGACATTCATCACACCATGGGGAACTTGTTGCTACAGGATAATGCCATTTGGTTTGAAGAACACTGGGGCAACCTACATGAGAGCAATGACTACTGTGTTTCATGATATGATACACAAGGAAATTGAGGTATACGTGGATGATATGATCATAAAGTCAAAGCAACAGGCCGACCACATCGGAGACTTAAGGAAGTTTTTCCAAAGGCTTCGCAGGTACAACCTCAAGCTTAATCCTGCCAAGTGCGCATTTGGCATTCCATCTGGAAATCTGTTGGTATTCATAGTCAGTCGGCGAGGCATTGAGTTGACCCATCAAAGATCAAAGCCATCCAAGAATTGCCACCCCCGAAGAACAAGACTGAAGTGATGAGTTTGTTAGGGAGGTTGAACTAGATCAGCAAGTTTATTGCTCAGCTCACAACAACTTGTAGCCTATTTTCAAATTACTGAAGAAGGATGTTGCGGTCGAATGTACTGAGGAGTGTCAAGAGGCGTTTGATAAGATAAATGGGTAGTTGTCAAATCCACCCGTGTTAATTCCGCCTGAACCAGGGAGGCCTTTGATTCTTTATTTAACAGTATTGGAAAATTCATTTGGCTATGTACTGGGGAAACATGACATTACCGGCAGGAAGGAACAAGCCATCTACTATCTTAGCAAGAAGTTCACGGCTTATGAGGTTAAGTACACTCACCTCGAGAGGACATGTTGTGCCCTAACTTGGGTAGCACAAAAATTGAAACATTATCTGTCGTCTTATACTACTTACCTTATTTCACGCTTGGATCCGTTGAAGTATATCTTCCAAAAGCCTATGCCCACGGGGAGACTGGCAAAGTGGCAAATATTGCTCATGGAGTTTGATATCGTCTACGTAATGAGGATTGCAATGAAAGCCCAAGCACTGGCCGATCACCTGGCCAAAAATCCGGTCGATGAAGAATATGAGCCATTGAGGACTTATTTTCCTAATGAAGAGGTAATGCATATTGATGAGCTAGAGCTGATGGAAAAACCAGGTTGGAAACTTTTCTTTGATGGGGCTGCAAACATGAAAGGAGTTGGTATAGGGGATGTGCTTTTTTTCTGAAACAGGACATCACTATCATGTTACGGCTCAACTTCGTTTCTATTGTACCAACAATATCGCTGAGTACGAGGCATGCATCTTAGGTTTAAGGTTAGCTGCAGACATGGATGTCCAGGAAGTCTTGGTCTTGGGAGACTCGGACCTTCTGGTGCATCAAATTCAAGGAGAATGGGAGACACGAGATTTGAAGCTCATACCGTACCGACAATGTTTGCATGATCTTTGTCAACGGTTTCGGTCAGTAGAATTCAAACATATTCCAAGAGTCCATAATAAGGTTGCTAATTCTTTGGCTACCTTGGCAGCAATGTTGCACCATCCGGATAAAGCTTATGTCGATCCTCTGCATATTTAAGTACGAGATCAGCATGCTTACTGTAACATGGTGGAAGAAGAACTTGATGGCGAACCATGGTTTCATGATATTAAGGAATACATCAGAATGGGGATATACCTGGTGCAAGACACAGGATATCAAAAGAGAACAATTCGACGGTTGGGAAGTGGATTTTTCTTCAGTGGAGGAGTTTTGTACAAAAGAACACCCGAAATTGGATTGTTACGATGCATAGATACTGGACAAGCCACGACTGTCATGACAGAAGTACATTCAGGGGTATGCGGATCGCATATGAGCGGATATGTGTTGGCGAAGAAGATCCTTCGAGCAGGATATTATTGGCTCACCATGGAGCGAGATTGTATTAGCTTTGTGCGCAAATATCATCAGTGCCAGATACACGGCGATTTGATTCATTCTCCACCATCGGAATTGCACACAATGTCAACACCATGGCCCTTCGTTTCTTGGGGCATGGATGTCATTGGACCCATCGATCCGGCAGCATCCAACGGTCACAGGTTCATTCTGGTGGCCATCGATTATTGTACCAAATGGGTTGAGGCTAAAACTTTCAAGTCTGTGACCAAGAAGGCAGTGGTTAATTCTGTTCATTCAAACATCATATGTCGATTTGGGATACCAAAGGTAATCATCACAGATAATGGTGCTAATCTTAACAACAATTTGATGAAGGAAGTATGTCAACAGTTTAAGATTACGCATCGCAATTCCATCCCATATCGTCCCAAGGCGAATGAAGCAATCGAGGCAGCCAACAAAAACATAAAGAAGATATTGAGGAAAATGGTAGAAGTTTCCAGGCAATGGCATGAAAAGTTACCATTTGCATTGTTGGGTTATCGCACTACTGTTCGTATTTCAGTAGGTGCAACTCCTTATTTGTTGGTATACGGCACTGAAGCAGTGATACCTGCGGAAGTTGAAATCTCGTCCCTTCGGATTATCGCTGAGGCTGAATTGATGATGAGGAGTGGGTCAAAACCCGTTTAGAGCAATTGAACTTGATTGATGAAAAACGATTGGCAGCGGTATGCCATGGCATGTTGTATCAGAAGAGAATGTCAAGAGCATACAATAAGAATGTGCATCCCCGAAAGTTTGAAGTGGGTCAGCAAGTGTTGAAACATATCCTTTCACATCAGGCTGAAGCGAAGGGCAAATTCGCCCTGAATTGGCAAGGCCGTTCATTGTGACTAGAGTATTGTCCAATGGTGCTTTATGTTTAATGGATATCGAGGTAAAATGCATAGATATGGCTATCAATTCCGATTTAGTCAAGAGATATTATGTATGATTTCTTTGGTATAATTGTTGCTTATTTGTACTTGGAATTATCTCAAAATGTTGAAATGACGAACGCAATTTGTTCAGCTATCTAAACATTTTACCATTTGTTTACCCTTTTGAGACTTATTTGTTTTATTTCATACCCCTATTTTGGAATCAATAACCGAAAAGAAAGGAAAAAGAGAATAAAAAAAGTAATAATAAGTGAAAAGAAAAACTATAACAATAAGGAAATTCGTGTGAACTACGTTTGACCTGATTCCTTTTAAGGATACGTAGGCAGTCTCATGGCCCGGTTATAGTAAAATAAAAATCAAAAGATCTCCAAGTAAGAAACTGGGGCAGAAGTTGTAATTATGGAAGTAAGTCTGATTCCAAAAGTTGTAATTCTAACCCATCAAAGTTGTTTTGAGCCTTTTTGATACCCTTTTCTTTCCAACCATACCCAAGAACCCACATTCATGTCCCAAGAAAGACCTCCCGCAAGGGCACTATAAGGCGACGAAAGATGAGAGGAAGTAAAAATAGAGAGTTTTATTGGTGAAAACCCTCGAAGGGCACTATAAGGCGACGAAAGCTGAGAAGAAAGTAAAAATGAGAGAGTCTTATTGGTGAAAACCTTAACATGCACCATAAGGCAACGAGGAATTGAGAAAGGGACAAATGAGGTAAGATTGACGACAAAGATCCATCAAGGCACCAAGCTGAAAAAAGATGGTGATTCGGCAAAGGAATTGGGTTGTGGAAACCTTGAGGCGCAAAGCAAGACAGTTGGAAATTCGATTGATTTAATAGACTGGGTTGATTAATCCAAAATGCACAACATGTCATTGGGATCGTTCATCCCATTCAGATAAGTCCTTTTCTTTTCTCAAACAGTCTTCCAAAGGAAGATTTTCTTCTTTATTTTCTATCTTTTGATATCATCGCATTTCATTTCTTTTGGCTAAGGATTTTCAATAATAGTTCATTTTTTTAACAAATAAGAAGGATTTTCAAAGTTTACTACCAGTTTCCAATATGGTGCAAAGTGAAGTGTGGCTAAGACAGGCCGAAGATAATGTGATGCGGCGTAAAAGGCGTCAATGAAAGTCCAAATGATGGAATGGTTTAAGATTTCATAAAAAGGTATGGGGTCAAATAAGAAGACTAGAAGTGGAAAGCAACAGTTGGGAATTTTGTGGCTAATGAGCAATCAGAAGGTCGGAAATTCTTGACCAAGATCAAGACAGTCGGACAAAACAGAGCATGGAAGGGAGAAAAGGGAAAACCATCCCGAGCAAGAGTATCACAACCAATTACCATGTTTTTAAACTGACTAGATTTTTCTTTGATTTGAAACAGGGGCAGGAAATTTCATTTGTTTCGGAGAAACTCTCTGTAGGGAAAGAGCAAGCACCAAAACAGGTTTGACCGTAAATTCTCAGGACCCTCATGAAAAATGGAACTTAGTCTAAAATTCAAAAGAGATATAATTTGGCTTTAAAGCTTTCATTCTTAGGATAGGATTTAATTTGAAGTTTTCAGGACCCTCCTGAAAAATGGGACCTAGTTTAAAAATTGAAACAATCATAAGTAGCATAAATGTACCCCAAAGGAATATAAGTTGGCTTAAAAGTTTGCATGTTTGAGATAGGATTCAACTAGGAATTTTTAGAACCATCCTGACTAATGGGACCTAGCTTTAAGAATTCCATTACGTAACAAGGTTTAGCGTAAGTTCTGTTGTAAGGAAGTATAATTCAGCCGTAAAAGTTATCACACATAAGATACGATTTGATAAGAAATATTCAGGACCTTCATGGATAATGGTATGTAATTTTAAGACTGTCTTAGATAACAAGATTCAACAAAAGTCACACCTTTAAGAAAATATAAGACTATAATTGGGATCTAGCTTACAAAATTTTAGAGATATTTGGTAATAAGAGTCAATTAACACTCATGGATGCGCCCAACTATCAAACTGGGGCAGAAAATTTTCTTTCCTTTTGTCTATTTTGTTGAAGTCAGGCGTCCACCTAGAGAACAATGAACAATAGTTGAAGATTTTGGAAGTCAGGCATCCACCTGGAAAACAAGGAAGAATAGTTGAAGTTTTTGTTGAAGTCAGGCGTCCACCTGGAGAACAAGGAACAATAGTTGAAGTTTTTGGAAGTCAGGCGTCCACCTGGAGAACAAGGAACAATAGTTGAAGTTTTTGGAAGTCAGGCATCCATCTGGAGAACAAGGAACAATAGTTGAAGATTTTGGAAGTCAGGCGTCCACCCGGAGAACAAGGAACAATAGTTGAAGTTTATGGAAGTCAAGCATCCACCTGGAGAACAAGGAACAAGATTTTGGAAGTCAGGCGTCCACCTGGAGAACAAGGAACAATAGTTGAAGTTTTTGGAAATCAGGTGTCCACCTGGAGAACAAGGAACAATAGTTGAAGTTTTTGGAAGTAAGGCGTCCACCTGGAGAACATGGAAAAGCGGTTAAATATTCAGAAGTCAGGCGTCCACTTGGAGAACATGGAAAAGCGGTTAAATATTCAGAAGTCATACGTCCACCTGGAAAACAAGGAAGAACAATTCAAGTCAAGAAGTCAGGCGCCCACCTGGAGAGCAAAGGAATACAATTCAAGTCAAGAAGTCAAGCGCCCACCTGGAGAACAAAGCAATTCAAGTTCAAGTAATCAGGAGCCCGCCTGGAGAACAGAGGAAGACGACAATGATCAAAGGAAGACGTTTAAAGGATCAGCAGTCAGGTACCCGCCGGAAGAAAAGGGGAGAGCATCTCAAGAATTCGATGCAAGACAGCAACAAAGGAACTGTTGTAGGAAAATGCAAGTCGACAAGGCATAAACGGTCACGGAACAAATTTGAAAATAAGTCTTTGTAATTCATAGACCATAGCTTAGTCTAGCTTCTTTATTTTTAAGCACGGTGTAATAAGGAGGTCAGTAAGCAGTAGCAACAGCAGCAACGGTACATCACAGCTTCATGGTAGTCCCAGTTACCAAAAAATTCCGAACTACATTGACCTGATTCCTTTTTAGCCAAGGATATGTAGGAAAACTTTGAAGCAGAGGTTCGGTCAAATCTTTCAAAAAATGCTTCACAGGAGTGCTCAAACGGGAAAAAATTGCTCGTATCTGCTCACTTTGTCTTTGCACGAAAACTCTTCGCGTTTACGGGCAAAGAGGGGCAGCTGTGAGCACGTGATTTTTGCCTCACACGAATTACTCCCAAAAAATTTAAAATAAAATAATTTTTCTTTTTGTGTGCAATTTTGTGAATTTTCATGATATTTTCTGTTATTGTATGTATTTGTCTGGGCATGTTTATTTTGTTTAATTAATGAAAAATACAAAAATATATTGCATTTGCATTTAGGATTTCATTTATATTTTTTAGATTAATTAAGTAAATTATTTTTTTACAAAAAAATAAAAAATCACAAAAAAAATAATGTACTTTGCATTTTTAATGTTTAGTGTCTGAATTGTGTGATTTTCTTTTAATTTGGTATCTAATTATGGATAATAAATATTGCTAAGATTTAATTAATAGTATTAAAGCTAATTTATTTTATAATTTAATTAGGATTTTAGTTTTAATTTTTGAAAGAAAAAGGAAGAAAATAAAAGAAAAAAAGAGTTAATAAAAGAGAGAAAATCAGAAGTGGGCTAATTTAATCCCTAAACCAAACAAAACCCACCCCAAACCCGTCCAATAGATGCCCAAACTTGCCCCATACCCGATCCAAACCCTCAATCCCTGAGACACTTAAAACGACGAAGTATCGTGAGAATACTACGTTGTTTCAATGTCAACAAATCTCAGCTGTCCATCCATCCCCATCCAACGGTCCACAACTTCGCACATAACCCATATACGGGCCCGACCCGTTCAATCAAAGACCGACACAGTCTCGAAGGTGTCTAAACGATACTGTTTCTATTAAGTGATTGATCCAGGCCGTTGATCTCAGTTGATCTAACAGTTTGGATTCAATCTCCCACTCAGTATATGAATGAGTAACGGACCCTGCCCCCTTTTTTAATAATCCCCCCTCCTCTCTATCGTCTCTCTTTAGAGACCCAATCCAGCACCACCACAAACCAATGCTGACTGCCCACCGGAAATTGCCCACGGTGGCAGTCAGTCGACAATCATCACCAAAATTACACCCCAAACTCCCCTCAACCTCCTCTTCCCGAATATCCAAACCACTCCCTTTGAATATCCATGGAACCCTTCGAATATCGATTCGAAAGGATGAACCCTAGCGCCGCCCAAAAATTCTCCGGTGGCGGCGCCACCACCAAAATGTCCCAAATCAACACCCCATGTCCCCTCGCCCTCCTCTACCCTAATACTTAACCAGTTTCCTTCGAATATGGCCCAGTCTACTCGAATCTTAAATCCAAGATTTTGAGTCCTGAAAGCCAAGTCCAAAACTGTCACGACCCAAACCCGGTCGTGATGGCGCCCAACCCTAAAGCTAGGCAAGCCTGACCAACAGTCGCTCCC
>MU671785.1:5114-55948 GCA_026770625.1 Nicotiana glauca | reverse complement strand
TCTACAACAACAAGAATATACTTATTGCCATAGGAGCTGACGAAGGGACCCATGAAGTCGATCCCCCAGACGTCAAGCACTTCCACCTCTTGAATTGGGTTCATGGGCATCTCGTGGCGCCGGGAAATGTTCCCAGTGTGCTGACATTCATTGCAGCCTTTCACCCATAAGTGAGCATCTTTAAACACTATTAGCCAGAAGAATCCAGCCTCTAGCACCTTTGTCGCTGTCCTGACACCTCCAAAGTGTCCACTATACGCCGATGCGTGACAAGCCTACAAAATAGAAAATTGCTCTATCTCGGGGACGCATCGCCAGATCATATTATCAAGGCATATTCTAAACAGATAAGGCTCGTCCTAGTAATACTGGCGGCTTTCACGAAAAAATCTTTTCATTTGGACCAATGAAAGGTCGTGAGGAACTATACCACTGGCGAGGTAATTAGCGAAGTCTGCATACCATGGCGCTTCATAGTGAGTGGTGGCGAGCAGCTGCTCGTCTGGAAAAGTTTCCAGAATTTCCTCAACCTCAACTTCCTTTTCAGCTCCCTCAAGTCGTGATAGATGATCAGCGACTTGATTCTCAGTGCCCTTACGGTCACGAATTTCAAGATCGAATTCTTGCAATAGCAACACCCAACGAATCAGGCGTGGCTTAGATTCTTTCTTTTCGATTAAGTACCTGAGAGCTGCATGGTCAGTATATACAATTACCTTGGACCCTATCAGGTAGGATCGGAACTTATCGAACGCGAACACCACAGCTAACATCTCCTTCTCAGTCACAGTGTAGTTCAACTGGGCTCCACTCAACGTTCTACTAGCATAGTAGATTGGGTGAATCAGTTTGTCTTTCCGCTGGCCCAGCACTGCCCCCACTGCGTAGTCACTGGCATCACACATTAGTTCGAACGGTTGCTCCCAGTTGGGGGCAACAATAATGGGTGTTGTGACCAGTCTCTTTTTCAACTCCTCAAATGCTACCCTGCAATCATCAGAAAACAAAAATGGTTATCTTTTTCTAGAAACTTACAGAGAGGGTTGGCAATTTTGGAGAAGTCTTTTATGAACCTCTGGTAAAAACCGGCATGCCCAAGGAAACTTCTTTTAGCTTTGGCTGAGGTTGGGGAGGCAGCTTTGCTATTACATCAATTTTTGCGCAATCCACCTCTATTCCCTTTCTTGACACTCGGTGCCCCAAGACTATGCCTTCTTGTACCATGAAATGGCACTTTTCCCAGTTCAGAACCAAGTTCGTCTCGATGCACCGTTTCAGCACTCGCGTCAGATTTATCAGGCACTCATCAAATGAATTCCCCACCACTGAGAAGTAATCCATGAACACCTCCATTATGTCCTTTACCATGTCAGTGAATATGGCCATCATGCACCGTTGGAATGTGGCAGGTGCATTGCATAGGCCAAAGGGCATCCGTCTAAAGGCATAAATACCATACGGGAAGGTTAAAGAGGTCTTCTCCCTGTCCTCCAGTGCAATGGAGATCTGATTGTATCCTGAGTACCCATCCAGAAAACAGAAGTGTGACATCCCTGCCAGTCTGTCCAACATTTGATCAATGAAGGGAAGTGGGAAGTGGTCCTTCCGAGTGGCTAGATTCAACTTTTGATAGTCCATACAAATTCTCCAACCTGTGACGGTTCTTGTTGAGATCAATTCATTGTTGTCATTTTTCACAACCGTCATGGCACCCTTTTTAAGGACACATTGAACTTGGTTTACCCAGCTGCTATCAGAGATTGGGAAAATGATTCCCGCATCCAACCATTTTATCACCTCTTTCTTCACCACTTCCTTCATATTGGGTTCAGCCTCCTCTGGTGTTCCCTGGAAGGTTTGTGCCCCTCTTCCAACAGAATCTTGTGCATGTAGTAGGCGGGGCTGATCCCCTTGATGTCTGCCATGGTCCACCCAATGGCAGTTTTGCACTCCTTTAGTACCTATAAAAGTTTTTGAACCTGCACATCTAACGAACTAGATGAGATAATAACAGGTAATGTGGAGTCAGGTCCCAGAAATTCATACCTGAGGTGGGCTGGTAATGGCTTTAACTCCAGCTTTGGTGGTTCTTCAATGGATGGCTTAGCTGGAGGAGTTTCTCTCTTTTCCAAGTGCAAGGGCTTGAATTCTAGATCTTTATCCCAGAACCCTCTACCTTCTAATTCCAACACCTATTTCGCTAGATCCTCACCATTTACTTCATCTAAGCTCATCAAACATGTAGAAAGGGGGTCCTCAATTGTCAACACTTGATCATCAGACTCTACGATTACATCCACAACATCAATAAGAGAGCAATTGGCGAAGTCGCTTGGTCGCATCATAGACTTTTGCACATTGAATGTTATTTCCTCATCATTGAGTCTCATCTTGAGCTCCCCAGTCGCACAGTCAATCAGAGCTCTCCCTGTGGCCAAGAATGGTCTTCCTAAGATTATACAAATCTCTTCATCCACTTTTCAATCCAAGATCACAAAATCTGCAGGGAACACAAATTTCCCCACCTGAATAAGCACATCATCAAGGATACCAAATGGACGCTTCACAGTCCTGTCGGCCAGCTGCAACACCATGGATGTGGGTCTAGCTCTCCTAATGCCCAACCTCTTATAGATAGCCAGGGGCATAAGATTAATGCTGGCCCCTAAATCACAGAGCGCCTTAGCAAAGGCGGAATTTCCGATAGTGCATGGAATTGTAAAGCTACATGGATCAGACAGCTTTTCAACAATAGGTCTAGTCACTACTACATTACAAGTCTGGGTAAATGTAACCGTGGACAAGTCTTGGAAGCCAAACTTTCGGGACATCAAGTCCTTCATCATTTTTGCGTATCCAGGCATCTCCTTGAAAGCTTCAATCAGCAGAATATTTACCTGGATTTGTTTGAGCATTCCAAAGAACTTTTTATACTGCTCCTCCTTTTGACGCTTGGCCAGCCTCTGTGGAAAAGGTGCAGGAGGTCTCTTCTTACTAATCACTTGGGACTTCTCTTTATCAGTTACTATTTTAACTACTGGCTCTTCAACTGGCTCAGCTAATTTCTCGGTCTTCTGCTGAATGTTCTTTTCTTCCTGAGCAGGCTGGACAGCCACCTCTGTCAGTATCGTAGACTCATCCACCTCAATGGGCACTAGAATGAGTGTCTCAGCCTGTATATTTTCTCGAGCTCTATCTTGTTCTACATCTAGATCCCTTCCATTACGGAGACTCACTGCCATTAGCTGCTTTGGGCCCTGATCTTTTGGATTTATCTGGGTGTCTGCAGGTAATGTCCCTTGAGGACGATTGTTCAAAGACATTGAAATCTGGCCCATTTGAACTTCAATATTTTTGATTGCTGCATCATGTGCATCTACTCTTTCATTCATTTTTGCATTGGACCCAATAACATGCTGCATCATTGCTTCAAGTCTAGTGAACCCATCTTCTTGCCTCCCCCATACTGCTGCTGAGGTGGGGGATACCCTTGCTGCTGATTGTGATTGTTTTACCCCTGTGGCCTGGAATAAGGTGCCATATTTTTGGGGGGTCTCATACCTCCATGTTTCCTATGTTAAACTGCGGCTACGCCGGCCTATATTGCTGCTGATTTTGCTGACCCCAGTTCTGATTGCCCTACCTCTGGCCTCCATAGTTGGACACATAGTTCATGTCTTCAGGGTGCTGATGATTATTATCAAGTTCTGCGTTCCAAGGATTACCAATTGACTGGCTAATGCAAGATGTGCACAAACCCCCATTGGTAGTGTCTACAATATGTACTTGCTGTTTATGCCCTGATTCCTCCACCTTTTTGGTGAGTATGCTCATCTGTGTCAGGAGGGTTGCCATATTTTCAGCCATGGTATTTGAGGGATCAAGAGGTACTGAGTGCACTACTGGAGTGATAGGTGCATTCCTAGTCATCCACCCCGAATTCTATGCCATCTTGTCAAGAAGATTCTGACCTTCTCTCCAGGTTTTGCTCAAGAATGCCCCACCAGCAGAGGCATCTACAATATTCTTCATGATGTCTGACAGTCCCATGTAAAACCGTTGTCTCAACATCTGTTTTGGAACACCATGGTAGGGACACATAACCAACATTCCTTTAAACCTGCCCCATGTCTCATGCAGTGTCTCCATTGGTTTCTGTTTGAAGCTCACGATCTCATCAATTTGTTAAGCAGTTTTGTTGGGTGGGTGGAACTTGTTGTGAAATTGCTTGACTAACTCATCCCAAGTTTCTATTGAGTTTATGGGGAGTGAATTTAGCCAAACCTGCGCAGCTCCTGTCACCGAGAATGGAAACAATAATAGCCTGATTACTTTTGGAGTCACGTTGGGCTGCCTTTGAGTTTTGCAGATAGACAGGAAGTTCTTCAAGTGCTGCTGAGGGTTTTTTATTTGTGTCCCAGAAAAGAGTCCCTTGTTTTGCAACAAGTGCAGCATGTTATTTGTGATCTGGAACGATTCAGCTTGTATTGTGGGCACAACAATGGCAGTGGCCAGATTGTCAGCTGTGGGTTATGCCCAGTCATATAGTGCACCCTCAGGCATAGGAGGTGCCTCTTCTCTGGCATTTAAGTCATCTTGCTGGTTCCTGATGTTTTCGTTGGGGTCGTTTACGTCTCCCATGTCAATTACGAGTTTGTGTGTTTGTTGGGATTGTTGAAGTCTTTTGTTGGCATGGTTCAATGTCCGGAATGTTTTCTCGGGGTCTGGGAGTCCTTCAAGTAGTTCTCCTGTCCTCGTAGAATTTCTAGGCATACACCTGTGCGACCAGATCAACAACCATCAAAATTTCAATGAAAAATTGGGTAGAGAGAAAACTTACTACACTAAAAATTTTGTATTTCCGTTAATGGTAATTGATAATTCCGTTAACTCCCCGGCAATGGCACCAAAATTTGATCACGCTCAACTGTGTCTATGAAAAGATTAAGCGGGCGTTGCAAATATAATTCGAGGTATTATGTCCAGAGTCGATTCCCAAAAGGAATTAACGTATCAATCACTATCTTTAGACCTACTAAACTCTTTAGAATCAATTTCCCAAACGTTGAAAATCACAGTTGATAGTGTCTGTATAACTAAAATTGCAAGAAAATAAATAGTTGTAAACTAGGGGTGCTAAGGTTGTAAACAATAATGAGAAAACGCTAAGGTAATGATTTCCCGTATTGATGGAATTTTTTACTGTTTATGCTTCATATAAATTTACCAACACATATCTATCAATCATGAACGCTCTTCTTACCATAAATTTCTCCCGAGTAATCACAGTAATTTACTAGTTGCATTCTCCCGAGATACACTAGCTTGCTTTAATTAACACAGTTCACTTTAGATTACAACCAAGGTTCGTTATCCCTAATCCTGCCTTTAAACCCTCAGTTATTGATCCCTCATATACTTTGGGAGTAGTGTTGTTCAACAATTACCTACTTATGCACTCTCTCCCGAGTTATGCACACTAAATAGGCACAGCTAATTGATGATCCTGTCAATTAACTACAACAAACATATAGTTGAACAAATAAAGATTGAAACTAGCAATTTGTATTCACATAAACAAGAAGTTCATCCCCCAATAGGTTCCATCAAGACCTTAGACAAAGGATTTAGCTACTCGTAACTATGGGTAAACAAACTAAAACAATATTCATCATAAAACTTGCAAGAAAAATCAAAGAAAAGAAGAAAGATATTTTTGGTGATCTCTCACAATTGTTTCCCTTGCCAAAATACTCTCTAATACAATACATGCCTCCTTTGGGCGAAGTCTAGTGTTTAAATAGGGTTTTGGGCTAAAAAACCCGTGTTTTACACTTTAGTCCCTGAAGTTTATCGCTCCCACCGCGGTCGTGGTGGAACAGCGGCCAAACATGCTCTCTGATTCTCACTTTGTCTGCAGCCCTCTTCCACCGCGGTTCTGCCGCGGTCGCGGTAGAACCGCGGCAGTCCTTTTTCAGGCCTGACTTGAGATGCTTCTCGTGGTTCACTTGGCGGAATTTCACGATTGGCCTCTTTTTATCCATATTTAATCCCAAAGTACTCCGTAGCCTTCTCTTGTCATACATCACCTGCAACGCATGAAAAGCACTAATAAGAGCATTTTGTTATCACTTTTATCATCCAAACTATACAAGAAGGTGGTTATTTAGGGTCTAATTATATTTAAATTCACCTATTATCAATAAACCACGAGTAAATTCAACTGTACTAATTTACGGGCGAACAATTTGGCGCCCACTGTGGGGCTTAGACAGTCGCGTAATTGGGTTGATCCTTGCATCTGTTACAGACCTGTTTAAATTCTTTGTTTCTTAGCAAAAAATCACAAAAAATGGCAAAAAACAATGTCAACGTCGCACACAACGTTGAGGCCAAAGGACATCAACCTTAACATAAGAGGGATGAGGCCATGCCGTGCGATGTTCGGCAATATCCACGACATGTTCAGGACGAGGCAACTTTCGATGATGCTGAAAATGAGCACATTGCGGAAACAGTGAGAAATATGAGGGAGCAAAAAAGGCTATTATGGTCCATCTCTCGCGATGGGATCTGGTCATGATGGAATTGAGGCAGGCATTGTCGGGTGCTTCCAACAACGCGAATGGATGAGGGTTAGTTTCTCCCGGTGTTCTCGCAAACCAAACAACATAGAGGGTTGATAACAACACCCCGAGGGGCGAGGTCGTCTTCGACAGGGTCAGGAGGAACGGTAGCGGATCTGGTAACAACAACGAGAATGATCCTTTGAAAACCAAACTAATGCAGTTTATGAGGGAAATTAATGCCCAAATGGACCAAATCCCGGGTGCACCGCTAGTATTTCACGACCCAAAATCGAACTAGCCATGATGGCACCTAACCAACTCGCTAGGTAAGCAGATAACAATAAACCAATGAGATTATTAAGAGAAGAAATGATAATACAACTGAATTATTATATAAAAATTTTCAAGGACTGGTAATAAAAATTATAAGCGTCTAAGATTTAGATTACTAAGCTGGTATGAAATAAATACATCACATGTTTGAAATATACATGAACAAATTAAAATTTCTAAAGCTACCAAGGATAAGGGGCAGTTATGATTGGAGCGCAGGTACATCTTCAAATCCAGCTCCCGCCATACGCAACAACATCAACATCCAACATCTGCATGCAAGGTACAGAAGTGTAGTATGAGTACAACCCCCATGTACTCAATAAGTAACAAACCTAACCTCAGGTTAAAAATAGTGACAAGCTGGGACAAGGGTCAGAGTCCAACTCCAATAACCAGCAATAGTTCATAACAATATAATAAAAATGGTATAAGAAGTAACTCAGAGATATGATGCTAGGGTCATTCACAGTAAATCCCAAATCTTTCACCGAAAACACAAAATAAATATGAGCAAGTTTGAAAATTATGATTTTTCTCAAAAACGTCCAACAACAGATAAGATGTTCCATTATCAAATGGCATGAGAAAAGTACACATGTAGGCATACCAACTGTAATACAATGCAGTGATAAAACCATATGCATGCTCTCGGTGTATCAATGCACTCAGTCTTCCCAATCTCTCAATCCTTACAGTCACTCATTCCTCACAGCCACTCTGTCCTCACAATCACTCAATCCTCACAACCACTCCGTCCTCACATCCACTCAGTCCTTACAGTTACTCAATCCTCCTAATCACTCGGCACTCGCACTCGGCAGTCGCACTTAGTAGGTACCTGCATTCACTGTGGGTGTGCAAAATTCGGAGGGGCGGATGCAGTTCAAGCGCTATAATAAGCCAATTATAGCATGAATCAATAAAGCCTGTTGGGGTGTGTAGCCCGATCCCAACATGAATCAATAATATCTGTTGCGGCGTGCGGCGTGATCCCATCAATATTATCACAATCAGGCCCTCGGCCTCACTCAGTCATCAATCTCTCCAGTCTTTCAGGCTCACAATGTCGTGAAAAAAATTAGCTCAAAAATGATGATGTGATGTATCAATAAATGGTAACAGAGACAGAGTTATGATATGCAAATGAACACGTAGTATGTAACTTCAATGTATGCAAATAACCTAACATCATAAATGACCTCAGTGGATCCCAACATGATAAGCATATAGCCTAGACATGGTTTCTAACTTGGACCATAGCTCGGTTACTCTATCACGTAGAGATTTCATGGATACAGATTAGATTAGGTAACTACGCAGTACCATATAAATAACCGAGTCACAATTCACACGGTGCACGCCCACACGCCTGTCACCTAACATGTGCATCACCTTAACACCAAACACATTTCACGTAAATTCAGGGGTTCATACCCTCAGCACCAAGTTTAGAAGTGTTACTTACCACTAACCAGTTGAATCCAATACCGAGCAAGCCAAACAATACTCCAAAAATGCCATCCTATGTGTACCGACCTTCGAACGGCTCGAAACTAGCCAAAAGAACCTCAAGAACATCAAATAATGCCGAATGAAATAATTCCAATGATAAAGGTCGAATCATTAATCCAAATCCCAAAGTTAACCAAAAAGTCAAACCCGGGCATGCACATTGAAACCTGAAAAAACTCATAAAATTTGATAACCCATTCAATTACGAGTCCAACCATACTAATTTCACTTAAATCCAACTCTCAATCGATATTCAAAACTCGAAAATTCACTCTATGAAACTTTAGACAAAAATCCCCAATTTCTCTTTTTAAATCATCAACCAAATGCCAGAACGATGTTAGATTCATGAAATATAATCAAAACCGAGTTAAGATTTCTTACACCAATATGTGTGGTTAAATTCCTCTCCAAAGTCACCTAAGTCGAGCTCCAAAATCCCAAAATGTGAAATAAACAATCAAAACCTTGAAATATAGTTATTCCCAGGCATGTTCACTTCTATGAATAATTTTGCCGCTTCTACGGCATTGCTTCTGCGACCTGAAGCCCGATTCTGCGGAATCAACTAGAGAAATGTCTCTTTGCAATTGCGGAAAAACATCCGCTCCTGCGATCTCGTAGGTGTGATATTAATCGCGCATCTGTGAAAACTTCCCTCTTGCACCTCAGCCATCACTTCTGCGATAACGTAGATGCGGCCCGAAATTTCGCATTTGCGAGGATTCCAAACATAGCCCTTTTCGATCCTGCAACCACTATGTCGCTTTTGTGGCTCCGCACTTGCGCCCATAGCTCCGCAGGTGCGGTCACACCAGAATCCCTACCAAACCAACCTTAACCAAATAGTTCTAAAATGATCTGAATCTCGTCCGAAATGCACCCGAGCCCCTCGGGACCCCGTCCGAATATACCAACAAGTCTCATAACATAAAATGGACTTACTCCAAGCCTTGATCTCGTCCAAGTCACACCTCTTATTCGAGTCTATGAAACGATCGATGCAATAGTAATACCCAACAAAGTTGGGATCGAATTCCATAAGGAGCTATGAGATTGGGATTTAGGAGTATATATTATGGTATATGAGTTTGAACTATCTTTGATTGCACTTCCACAAATTTGGTTGGTTCTATAGCTAAATTGAACTAAGATTGCAAATAAGTAATTGAAACTAAGAATTTGTGTTTTATTATTGTTTTCAAATATTTGTAAAAGGACTAGGGTTGTGACCATGACCTAGGTGTTTGCCTAATGGGATAAAGACTTTTATGCTATTTTTTTTGAACGGGGTGTATTAATACTCACAACACTGTGTTGCCCACTAAATACCTCTCGGTCAAAGAATGGTTTTGCCCAATTTGACTTTCTCAAGACCAAATGGATATCTACTGAAATAGTTGATAAGAGCTCAAGTCGGGTTGTTACTATTTGTAGGTTGAACCCTTTAATTGGGTTGATCAATTTCTCAATTGACCAAATTTCTTGTTAGCTAGGTTGTCTTAGACTAGGTCCCTCTTTCTCAAGAAGAAACTAAGTCAAAAAGGCATAAATCGATGTTCCCAACTATTAATTCACAAATAAAGCATAAACCTAGCTAAATAACAAAAACTCATTCATAAACAAGCATAAAAGTAATCACCAATAAGGTTTACACACTAGGGTTGGGTCACAACCCTAGCTACGAATCTAGCTACTCATAATGGGTAATGAAGAAAATGAAGAAGAAAAGATAATTAAACTCATATTATAAGACAAAAGTTCAACGTTAAATCACCAAAATAAACTATAGTTGCCTAAAAGAGTAAGAAGATTTGGCTACAGAACTTCAACTATTCAAAACTTGACCTAATTTTGTGAAAAAAGTCTATTTATACACAACTGGAAATTTGGACAAAATTGCCCTTTTGGAGGTTCTGCGGCTGCATAATTCCATGTGTGGTTCGCACTTTTTCTTCAGTCTTGGCAGGAGCTTGGTCTGCGGCCACATAATTATGGGATGCGTCCGCACATGGAGTGTTCTGTGGTCTGCACATTTCCTGGTGCGGCCGTACAGGCCCTTTCTGCGGACCGCACAAATCTGAGTGCGGCCGCATGGCTGACTTCTGCGGATGCACAATAATTATGCGAACGCCCGCACATTTATCTTGGGCTCTGTTGGATTTCATTTTCATTCTACGGCCACAGAAGGAATTTTGCGGTCCGCACATTAGCCTTTTGCTTGCTTTTTGTCCTTGAGTTCACATTACTTCTTTTTTAGTTGGATTTCATCTTTGTGGCTCATTTTCCCATACTCCTGCATTTAAGCACATTTCATCAGTTTTCGGGAATACAATTGAGCACTTTTGGACTAAAACGAAAGTAAAAAAAGCACAAATAAGTAGTCAAAATCCTCATTTATCAGCTCCCCCATACTTAGGATTTTGCTTGTCCTCAAGCGATTAAAGTAATTCTCACCTCCACGAGTTAAGAGTTATTCCTGCTAATTTAAGGTGTATCAAACATACATCAATTGGGACCAACAATTACCCACAACACTTATGAATTAACAAAAATACAATGGTTTGAAGTTTTAAGCACAAATAGTTCTAATGTGACACTTGAGCATCAAGAGTTGATTTTATTCATTAAGGAAACTCTCTCAATCCAAGTATTTGTGAAAAGTTCGCTCATCTCTCTCAAAAGAATGTCACAAGTACAACTCTAAGTATCATATGCTTGCTCCTCATGTAAATTACCATTAATATAAGTTCACTCAACTTGGAATTACGTAGGGATTTTTGTAGAATATAATGAAGGCTTTTGGAGTAAGGTAGGACATGTTGGAATAGAACGGGTTCATCTTTCCTTAAGCGCTCCATTTTCTCTTTTTGGCTCGTGTTTTGCCGACTCTTTGAGTCATTTTATTTTTCCTAACTAGTGAGACTTAACATCACTCTTTATTGGTCATGATATTCATTTTCTTCTTCTTTGTTTTCTCTATGCTTTGCATTGAATCCCTTCAATTTTTCTAACTTATTCACTTTCTTTTTGCATTTTTCTTTTGTTCTTTCTTTATTTTTCTTTGCTTTTTCTTTTTTCATTTATTTTCTCTTTTTGTGCCTTGATACCACTTTCAAACTCCTCGTCTCTCCCCCAAACTTATGTTTTAACCATTTGCTTCTCAAGAGTGTTAAGAAAGCTCGGGTGCTAAGAGAGGGTCACTACAAAATGGGTAAAGGCTTGTAACGTAGTTATAAATGAGAAAGGTCTTAGGCTCAAATGGGTTGACTAGGGATAGCAATATTGGTGGGACATGGAAAATTTCAAGCCGGTCAAGGAGAGCCTACAATCACTTCTCAATCGAAGCAAACTTAGAATTTCGCCTAGAAACACATTCGGGCCAAGTTCTAGACCATTCGCACGGGTACTTGGACTTGCAACAAAAATCTCACTTCTCACACAGTTGAATTGCTAAAGCGGATAGAGTCGAGGGCCTACAACAACCATATTTAAGATTGAAAATCACTAATGGTTCAACTAAACCACTTGATGATTGCATAAGTCAGCACAAGAGTCAAAAGGTCACTAACTAGAGCTTTTTCTTTCCATGAACTTGATTTTAATCATAAGCTCATAGTTAAGTGTGTTGGTATCAAGTGAAGCATGCTCGACTCTTCTAGTTCAACTCAATTAGGTCCTTTTATTTTTATTACTACTATTCTAACTAAAATATTAAAAACGGACTCAATCCCTTAAGAAGGTTGTCACGCAATCCATCGTTGGGAAGAGTCACTTGGTTCACACAAAAACCACCTTTAGAAAGAACCGTGGCATTAAGAAAATCAAAGCATATTTATCACTTAACCATGAAAAGAAACTACTAAATTAAAAAGAATCTATTAAACTAAACATCGACTAGTAAGTAACCAAAATAAAGAAGTTATAAAATAAACTACTGAAAGCATAAATGAAATGAATATACAATGTGAGAGAGGAAGAGAGAATATATACATCAATAGAGAGAAAAGAGTATGTACATAACTGAAAAGCAGAAAAGAAAAATGATATCAGTTATTTACAGGCCAATGCCATCAAATCAAATAAACTCCATCCCCAAAATAAAAGTAAGCATTGTCCCTAATGCTTAACAAAATAAAATCAAGGAAGGGAAAGAGTAAAGAAGACTCCCTATGTGGTCTCAGTGTCCATGGCATCACCACCACCCTTAGGCTCTTCCAACTGTATGTTATCATCCTCTGCTCGGGGAGTAGATGGGTTGGTGAACACCTGTAATACCGCATCAGTAGTGTGGGCAGCAAGGTCTGGCTCCTCATACTGGCTAGCTGGTGCCTCTAATGCTTCTAGTGCTGCTGGGTCTGCTGGAGCTGACTTTATCAGCAGATCAAGTGGAAGATACCCAGCTGCTGCTATTTTGGTCACCTCTTATCTCAGCTTGTCAAATGACTTCTTTGAAACTTGGGATTTCCTCACTTTCTTCACTTGCTTCCCAAGCTCCTCAATGGCTGCTCCGTGTGCCACTAGGGTGTCCATAATGTCTTTTGGTTCTCCACAATCTTATTCAAAGTCTCCTCCACTATCAGAGGAATCTGGGGTGCCGGGATAGATGTCTGTGCTGCAACAACACTGGATAGGTCAGTATCTTTGCAGTGGCTATCTGTATCTAGTTGTTGAAACTCGCCAGGGTTTGGGAGACTCGCAGCGAAAAGAGTGGATGATCTGGTATATGCACTTTCCTTGTAGTGGAAGTAGATGGAACTGATGATGGCCCGGGAGATGGAGGAGGAGGTCTGGCAGTTGTATCGATGGAAGTCCCAGCTGTAGTGGTAGGCATGTCAGCTGAAGGTATGGCTGTTGAATCTGCAACTACCCCCGAAGGCTCATCAGACTGGTCCACGGTAGTAGTTGTCTTACCCTTGTTCTTCGGGTTCCTTGGGTCCTTCAGAAAGTACCATGTGAAGGGCTGCTTTGCCCGAACCTTAGTATCAAAGCTCCTAGACTCAACTCCCGCATCTGTAAGTTATTCTGTGATGGTGTTTGGATACGGGTAGAAACTCTCACCCTACCTACCGATCAAATACATATTAGCCGACATGATGGCACCCACAATGATTCGGTACCCGGCCATGATGGATTTAACTAAGACCGCCCGTGGGATTGGGAGAATGTTTTTATTTCTACTTGGGTCTATCCAACTGCATACAAATGTCTACCAACCCTTAGGTTTAAAATTGAGGGTGTTTTGCTAAATGGGAACCCCTGCTATGATCCATGGCGGTAGTGGCATCACCCAATTGAAACTTCTCTAGATATTGTATCGGCTACAAATCCTCGAGCCCCAAGTATGTGTTCAGGGAAGTTTGATCAAATCTAACTTTCAAATTTCTCACCTTCGTCACCTTAGTCCCCTTTTTGACATGCACCATATTGGTGTAGAATTCCCGAACTAAGTGCTCCTTGGCGTCCACCACACTTTGAGTGTACCATGTCCATTATTTTCTCTCCCAAAACTGTCTTGCCACATTTGGGTTGTATCAATCCAAATCCTTCAAATCAAATTTACGCTCAAGAGTGAGCGATATTTTAGTCCACTACTCTCGGAACCTGTTGAAAGCATTCAGGCTCACGAATCTTTCTTCCCAGGCTTCTTTCTTTTTTGACCTCTTTAGGCCGGCAACTAGGGTACCATCCCCTCAACCATAATCAGGTATAACAGCATCATTGTCAACTGAAATTGGTACAGCAGGGGCATGTGAGGAAGAGAGATCTAAACCCTAACTATCTTCTTCCGAACCCTCAGAGGAGCTAGCTGAGGAGGAAGGCTCATCTCTGAGTTGGAGTCCACTCGGAAAGTGCCTAGTCTGTGACTGTGCATCGGGCTGCTCTTGCATTGAATTTCCCTCTGATGCGTCCCTAGACGGGACATATGAGCTGGACTCAGTAGGCTTCGAGGCTCTCCCAACTGTAGCTTTCTTTGTTATTGCTCTTTGCATTGCTAGTGGTATGTTACCCCTGCATTGGCCTCGAAAGGGTTCACCCCTCCCTTTAGATGTATCACATCTAACATTAAATCCTATCATTGTATGCAATTCATAGAAACATGATTCAGTTTAGTTCAACTTCACAGTATAAAACAGTTGCAGGCACTTGCAGTAAAAACAGAAGCAGGGTCAAGAAGTGTAGTCCGTACAATTATGGGTGCGACCGCAGATGTGAATGTGTGGACCGCATAATTTGGAAGTGCGTCTGTAGCCCTGATTATGCGGTCCACACAACTGAAATGCGGACTGCACAATTGCTAGTGCAGCCGCATAATGAGACCTCAAAATTGTTAACTCTATGAAGATAGAGAAATGGTCGATTTGCAGCCGCACACCTTTATCTGTGATCACAGTCCAACTTCTGTGGATGACACAATTTGGAGTGCGGTCTGCACAATCAATTCACATCATATTTCCCTAAACTAAGGATCGACAGACCGCATAATTTCTTGTGCCGCCGCATAATTCAAATAACATCGGTAGTCAACTTAGGGTTCTAACCTTTAAGCAAAAATTAGACAAGGTAATACCAATTAAACATGATAACTAGTTTACCCATCCCCCGTTTAGAAAGTATGAAGTTACCCACATGAAATTAAGCACACATGATGTTGAATTTTATATTAGGTCTAAAAAGAACTAAACTAATTAAGAACAAAATTAAAAAAATTGAAAAATGTAAGGATGAATTGAACTTACTGGTTATATAGCGATGCTAGGGAAATATTAAGATGATGAGATGAGTGTTAGAAGCATTTATCAAAAGAAAGTACTGTTCTCGCCTTTGTGTTTATATTGTAGGGTTCGTAAAGTCTTACCAGTATTGGGAGTTCATTATTATACATAACATGATGGCCTACAGTCCAAGAGATGAGTGCGGCCGCACAATTTCATGTGCGGCCGCACAATTTCATGTGCGGTCCGCACTCTAATCCTTTTCCTCTTGAAGATCTACGGTCCGTAAAATAGTGAGTGCGGCCTCAGATTGTGATACGAACTGCACAATCCTTGTGTGGCCGCAGATTCGCTTTTTTCTGACAGACAAACTTCAGTGAGCGTGCACTTTTGACTATCCAGTTGTGTGATATGCACACAATTTGTGCGGTCGTAGATTCGACTCTGCTGTGGCACTCAAATTTATGCGGTCCGCACAATTTCCATACTTAGAAAAAAATTTCTAGGCACAGTTCCTGCAAAGCACACCCATTCCTTCATACACTTCAAAACTAATTAGCCCAAAACAAGAAGGAAAAGAAAAATACACATTTGTTGCCTCCCATGAAGTGCCTGATTTAACGTCACGTCACGACTCAAATTACCAATCACTTGAAATAAAGAACCACCATGACGTGACCGTCATCAAATTTTCCCAAATAATGCTTCACCCGGTGCCCATTGACTCTAAGCACTTCATCATTATTATTTGTCAAGTCCAATGCACCAAAGGGTGTCACACCAACAACCTCAAATGGGCCATGCCATTTTGAATTCAACTTTCCCGGAAACATCCTAACCAAGAATTGAACAATAACACAAGATCACCTTCTTTAAGCTCCTTGTTCCAAATGTACTTGCCATGAAGGTACTTCATCTTCTCCTTGTATAAGGATGAACTTGTATATGCATGGTACTGGAACTCGTCTAGGTCATTCAATTGTGTCACTCTTAAGTTGGCGGCGACATCCCATTTAAGGTTCAACATCTTCAAAGCCCACATGGCCTTATGCTCAATTTCTACCAGAAGATGACAAGAATTCCCGAACACCAATAGGTATAGAGAAATCCCAATCGGTGTTTTGTAAGTTGTCCTATAAGCCCATAAAGCATCATCAAGTTTCTTTGACCAATCAGTCCGGTTGGCATTCACTATCTTTGACAAAATACTCTTTATCTCCCGGTTAGAGACCTCCACTTGACTATTTGTTTGAGGATGATAAGGGGTTGTAAATTTGTGAGTGATGCCATACTTGGTTATTAAGGTGTCGAAAGCCTTGTTGAAAAAATTTGAAGCCCCCATCGCTTATGATAGCCCTTGTAGTACCAAATCTTGTAAAGATGTTCTTTTCCAAAAATTACACCACATTCCTTGCTTCATTGTTGGACAAAGCAACGGCCTCAATCCATTTAGACACTTAATCAACCGCGACTAGGATGTAGGTGTTTCCACAAGAGCTCACAAACAGACCCATGAAGTCAATACCCCACACATCAAAAATGTCAATCTCCAAGATGGCGGTGAGGGGCATTTTATTTTTCTTTGAGATTCCACCGGCCCTTTGGCATTCATCACTATGCTTGACAAGCTCATTAGCTTCCTTGTAGAGAGTGGGCCAAAAGAAACCGCAAATTAAGACTTTGGTCGCCGTTCTTGCTCCACCATGGTGACCACCATAAGGAGAAGAATTACAAGCCCCAAGAATATCCATTTGTTACTCCTCCGGTACACATCTCCTAATCACTCCATCCATACAAATTCGGAAAAGGTACAGTGTATTCCGATAATAGTCTTGACAATTCCGTTTGAGCTTCTTCCTTTGGTTTGAAGATAATTCAACCAGAATGATACCACTCACAAGATAATTTGCCAAATCCACGAACCAAGTCATCTCTTTCGTAGAAATAGACAAAAGTTGCTCATCGGGGAAGGAATCATTAATTTCAAGGCCATCATGCGGAATCCCATCCTTCTCCAAACGAGACAAGTAGTCTGCCACTTGGTTTTCACTTTCTTTCCGATCTTGGATGTCAATGTCAAACTCTTGCAATAGAAGTACCCATCTCATCAAACGGGATTATGAATTTTTCTTTCTTATGAGATAGCGAAGTGCCACATGATCCGTACGAACAATCACCTTTGCTCCCATCAAGTGCAGGCAAAACTTTTCCATAGCAAATACAATGGCAAGAAGCTCTTTCTCTGTAACGATGTAGTTGACTTGGGCACTATTCATGGTCTTGCTTGCATAATAGACCGGATGAAAGATCTTGTTGATGCGTTGCCCCAAAATGGGACCCACCACTATATCACTTGCATCACACATAAGCTCAAAAGGAACATTTCAATTTGGAGCGGTAATGACGGTAGTAGTAGTCAACATGAGATTTAACAACTCAAAGGCTCTCATGTAATCATCATTGAAATGTAACTTGGCATCTTTCTCCAAAAGCTTGCACAACAGATTTCCACTTTAGTAAGTCCGTGATGAACCGCCGGCAAAATCCCACGTGGCCTAAGAAACTCCGTACGCCTTTGACGGAAGTTGGAGGTGGAAGTTTAAAAATCACCTCAATCTTTACCTTGTCGACTTCAATGTCATTCTTTGAGATTTTGTGGCCAAGGATAATGCCTTCCTCAACCATGAAATGACATTTCTCCCAATTGAGCACCAAGTTTGATTATTCATATCTTGTCAACACTTTGTCCAAATTTGCTAGACAATTGTCAAAAGAATCCCGACCACAGAAAAGTCATACATGAAGACTTAAAGAAAATCCTCCACCATGTCCGTGAAGATAGCCGTCAAACACCTTTGAAAAGTCGTCGGTGCACTGCACAACCCAAATGGCATCCACAAGAATGCAAAAGTACCGTAAGGACATGTGAAAGTAGTCTTTTCTTGATCCTCCGGAGCAATAAGAATTTGATTGTAGCCGGAATACCCATCAAGGAAACAATAGAAATCACGACCGACCAATCTATCAAGCATTTGATCTAGGAAGGGAAATGGGAAATGATACTTCCTTGTAACTTTGTTGAGCTTGCGATAGTCTGTACACACTCTCCACTCGATCACCGTTCTTATAGGAATAAGCTCATTCTTGTCATTGGTGACCAGCATCATGTCCCCTTTCTTTGGGACACATTGAACCAGAGAAGTCCATGAACTATCGAAAATGGGGTACACAACCTTGGCATCCAACCACTTGATCACCTCTTTTTTGACAACCTCTTGCATGGATTCATTGAGTCTCCTTTGATGTTCAATAGATGGTTTGTCACCTTCCTCCAAATTAATCTCATGCCAAAATACGGGGCTTATCCCTCGAATATCCGCCAAGGTCCATCCAATAGCTTTCTTCCTCTTTTGTAGCACCACCAAAATGGAATCTACCTGCACGTTAGTCAAACAAGAGGAAAGAATAACTGGTAAAGCATAAAAAGGGCCAAGAAATTCATACCTAAGATGTGTAGGCAATGGCTTTCACTCCAAAATGGGAGGCTCCTCAATTGAAGGCTTTGTTGGAGGAGTGGTTCTATTCTCAAGATCTAAGGACACTTTGCGGGGCTCATAAGTGTAGGACCCCATTCCTTACAAAGCATTCACACACTCCACGTAACCCTCCATTGCTTCATCACCACAATTGAGCAAAACAACCTCAAAAGTATCATCAACATTCCCCATAGCACTTGTTTCATCAATGATCACAGCGATCACCAAGTCTATAAAAGAACATACCTCATTGCTATTGGGTTGCCTAATAGACTTACACACACGGAAAATAGCCTTCTCATCACCAACCCAGAAAGTAAGTTCTCTGGCTTCAACATAAACTAGAGCCTTCCCTATGGCAAGGAAAGGTTTCCCAACAATGATCGGCACCTCATAATCGACCTCACAATCAAGAACAACAAAATTCATCGGGAGGATAAATTTATCAACACGAACCAACAAATCATCATTGATATCCAACGGTCTCTTTATGGTACGATCCACCATTTTTAATCTCATAGATGTGGGTCTTGGTTTCCTAATCCCCAAAGTTTTGAAAATTGAATAGGGCATCAAGTTGATGGTTGACCTAAGATCACATAAAGCTTTAGCAAAGTCGGCATTCCCAATGATACAAGGGATTGTGAAAGCACCGGGATATTCCAATTTAGGAGCCATTGAGTGAACAATTGCACTCACTTGATAAGTCATCTTTATAGTTTCACAATTCATCGCCCTCTTCTTTGTCACCAAGTCCTTCATGAACTTTTCATAATAGCGCATTTGCTCCAAAGCCTCAACTAATGGCACATTAATAGATAGACTCTTCATCATGTCAATGAATTTTTTGAATTGGTTCTCGCCATTTTGCCTGTCAAGACTTTGAGGGTATGGAGGAAGAGGCCTTAGCATTGGTTCCTTAGCCTTTGGCACTACCGATTCTGGTATGTCAACAATGTGCTCCCTGGACGGGTTCACTTCCACTTGAGTCTCCTCCACATTGTCATCAATATCAATTCTCAACTCACCATTCGCTTGCACTTCATTTTCCGTGATCTCATCCTCTTGTACCAATTTCTCATCATCCACAAGTTTCTTTTGATTTGAGGTAGTTGCATTCTCACATTTTTCACTCCTTGTAGTAACGGCCATGGCATGTCCCATGTTGTTCCCACCCTTTGGGTTCACCACTGTATCACTTGGTAGTGCCCCCTTAGGATGAGTGTTCAAAGCTTGCGGGATTTTCCCCAGTTGAACTTCCAAACTGCGAATTAAAGTGTTGTGAGAGGCTAGTTGAGCATTAGATTCGGCATTCTTCTCCATCATTTGTTTGAACATGTTCTCAATTCCACACAGTTTTGCACTTGAGGACCCTTTTGCCTTCTCTTGTTTACCATCCCTCCATTGTATTAACTTGCTTAGGACCTTGCACTTGTTGAAGTTGAGCCTTGGTTAGTTGATTCATTATGGTAGTCAACTCGGCAATTGCTTGCCCATGATCATGTAATTCTTTTTGCAAGTGAATCATATTTGGGTCACCATGAGAAAGATTTGCTCTACTTTGCCATGCCAATGAAGTATCTGCCATTTCATCTAGAATCTCACAAGCTTTCGCATACGGCGTTCTCATAAAATTTAAATCGGCAAGTTGGTTGACCATGCATTGATTGGTAGTACTGATCCCCCTATAAAAAATGTGTTGAATCATAGCCTCTGTCATGTCATTGTTTGGGCACTCTATTACCATTGTCCAATACCTCTCCCATATCTCATGCAAAGGCTCATTGGGTTCTTGTTTGAAAGCTAAAATCTCATCCTTAAAAGTTGCCATATGCTCGGGAGAAAAGAACGTGGAAATAAATTTCTCGGCCAATTCATCCCATGTATGGATAGAATGATTTGATAATCTCTCTAACCAATCCAAGGCCTTCCTTCATAGAGAGAAAGGGAATAGCCTTAACCTCAAAGCATCCATGGATACGTTTGTCTCTTTACTCCTCCAACAAGTGTCAACAAACCCTTTCAAGTGCTTGTACATATTTTGACTCAGAGCCTCGATGAAGAATCCCTATTGCTCTAGCAATGTAAGCATGGCATTTGTGATTTGAAAGTTGCCCGCCTAATATGGGACGGAACTATGGAACTTGAGTATCCTTCATTTGGCAACACCCTGTGTGGAGCCGCTCTTTGTGAAGGATGGGGTGGAACAGGAATATTGTCTTGAGGCGGTCGGCCTCTTCTATTTGCTTGAGGTTCAAGAGGAACCTCTTCAACTCGATTATCTGCTACATCCACATCCCCCATAGTCATGTTTCCAAGAGGATCATTATTGTACAGAGCCATTGTTCACCTACAATCGTTTCACCAAAAAGATTAGTAACGTGGAAGGAAAAGAAGACAATTCACACAAAAAAACAAATATATAGCTAAATCCATTTTTAGCTCCCGGCAACGGCGCTAAAAATCGATCTCGTCCAAGTCACACCTCTTATTTGAGATATGGGAGAGGTACTGAACTATGGTAAAAAAAAGCCCAAATAATGACATGATGGAGGCTATGATTCAATAGACTTTCTATAGGTGGATCAATACTACCAATCAATGCATGGTCAACCAACTTGCCGGTAGAAATTTCATGACAATGTCGTATGTGGAATCTTGTGAGATTCTAGATGAAATGGCAGATACTTCATTGACATGGCAAAGTAGAGAAAATGTTCCTCAATGTGATCTTTTCCTCAATGTGATCTAAATGTGATTCACTTGCATAAAGAATTGCATGATCATAGGCAAGCAATTGCTGAGTTGACCGCCACAATGAATCAATTAGCCAGGGCTCAACTTCAACAAGTGAAAGGTCCTAAGCAAGTCAATACAATGAAGGGAGTTAGTATGATGGTAAACAAGAGAAGGCAAAAGGGTCCACAAGTGCAAAATTGTGTTGAAATTTATGTGCAAGATGATAGTGGGTTTGATCAAGATGAATCATGCAATGAACAAGAGGAGGAAGTACAACATGTGAACAACTTCCAAGGGCAAGAAACACCTCTCAAGGTCTGAATCAACAACAATGGTGACCTCCAGGAAATCAATAGAACTGGAATTCAAACAACCAAGGTAATTGGAATAATGGTAACAACCAAAGGAATTGGAACAATCAAAACAATCAAGCAGATGGAATGGTCAAAATAACCAAGGCAATTGTAGTGGAAATAGTCAAGGATATTGGGGAGGCAACAACCAAGAATGGTGGAACAATAACCAAAGGAATCAGGACTCGGGTTTTCAAAAGCCCCCGATATATCAACAACCAAGCAACCCACCTCCTTATCCTTCTCATGGTCCGAGTTCTTCCAACAATGAGATGGGTCTAATTGAGAACATGTACAAATAAATGATAGAGAAGAATGCTAACATCGATGCTCAACTAGCCTCTCATAACATTTCAATTCAAAATTTGGTAGTTCAATTGGGGCAAATCTCGCAAGCTTTGAACACTCGTCCTAAGGGGGCACTACCAAGTGACACGGTGGTGAACCCAAAGGGTAGGAACAACA
This sequence comes from Nicotiana glauca, assembly GCA_026770625.1. Lineage (NCBI taxonomy): Eukaryota > Viridiplantae > Streptophyta > Magnoliopsida > Solanales > Solanaceae > Nicotiana > Nicotiana glauca. The sequence continues at coordinate 33,722 of MU671785.1, read as the reverse complement.
CGGGATATGTCATGGCCGTTACTACAAGGAGTGGAAAAGGTGGTGATGCAACACCCTCAAATCAGAAGAAACTTGTGGATGATGAACCCGTCTAGGGAGAACATTGTTGACATACCGGAACCGGTAGTGCCAAAGGCTAAGGCACTAATGCCTAGGCCTCCTCCTCCATACCTTCAAAGGCTTTCCAAGCAAAATGGTGAGAACCAATTCAAAAAGTTCATTGACATGATAAAGAGTCTATCTATCAACATGCCATTGGTTGAGGCTTTGGAGAAAATTTACTTATGCAAAGTTCATGAGGAACTTGGTAACAAAGAATAGGTCAATGAATTGTGAAACTATAAAGATGACTCATCAAGTAAGTGCAATTGTTCATTCCATGGCTCTGAAATTGGAAGATCCCGGTGCTTTAATAATCCCTTATACTATTGGGAGTGCTGACTTTGCAAAAGCTCTTTGTGATCTTGGGGTAAGTATCAATTTGATTCCCTACTCGGTTTTGAAGACTTTGGGGATTGGGCAACCAGGACCTAGATCTATGAGATTACAAATGGCGGATCATACCCTGAAAAGACCATTGGGTATCATTGATGATGTGTTGGTTCATGTTGTTAAATTAATTCATCCGACGAATTTTGTTATTCTTGATTGTGAGGTTGGCTACGAGGTGCCGATCATTCTTGGGAAACCTTTCCTTGCTACGGAGAAGGCTCTAGTTAATGTTGAAGCCGGAGAGCTTAGTTTCCAGGTTGGTAATGAGAAAGTGGATTTCCATGTGTGTAAGTCTATGAGGCAACCCAATAGCAATAAGGTATGCTCTTTCGTGGACTTGGTGACCGATGTGATTATTGATGAAACAAGTGTCATGGTGAATGTTGATGATACTTTGGAGACCGTCTTGCTCAATTGTGATGATAAAGAAACGGAGGGTTACATGGAATGTGTGAACGCTTTGCAAGGAATAGGGTTGTACGCTTATGAGCCCCGCAAATTGTCCTTGGATCTTGAGAATAGAACCACTCCTCCAACAAAGCCTTCAAATGTGGAGCCTCCCATCTTGGATTTGAAGCCATTACCTCCATATCTTTGGTATTGATTTCTTGGCCCTTATTCTACTTTACCAGTTATTCTTTCCTCTTGTTTGACTAACATGTAGGTAGATTCCAAATTAGTTGTACTACAAAAGAAGAAAAAGTCTATTAGATGGACATTGGTGGATATTCGGGGATAAGCTCCGCATTTTGCATGCACACGATCAACTTGGAGGAAGGTGCCAAACTATCTATTGAACATCAAAGGAGACTAAATAAAGCCAAAAGGAGGTCATCAAGTGGTTGGATGTCGAGGTTGTGTACCCCATTCCCGATAGTTCGTGGACTTTTCCGATTCAATGTGTCCCCAAGAAAGGGGGCATGATTGTGGTCACCAGAGACAAGAATGAGTTGGTTCCTACAAGAACGGTGATTTGGTGGAGAGTGTGTATGGACTATCGCAAGCTCAACAAAGTCACAAGGAAGGATCATCTCCCACTTCCCTTCCTAGATCAAATGCTTGATAGATTGGCCTGTTGTGCTTTCTATTGTTTCCTTGATGGGTAATCCGGCTAAAATCAAATTCTTATTTCTCCAGAGGATCAAGAGAAGACTACTTTCACATGTCCTTATGGTACTTTCGCATTCTCGCGGATGCCATTTAGGTTATGCAATGCACCTGCGACTTTTCAATGGTGTATGATGGCTATGCTCACGGACATGATGGAGGATTTTCTTAAAGTCTTCATGGATGACTTTTCGGTAGTCGGGTATTCTTTTGATGATTGTCTAGCAAACTTAGACAAAGTGTTGGCAAGATGTGAAGAAACAAATTTGGTGCTAAATTGGGAGAAGTTTCATTTCATGGTTGAGGAAGGCATTGTCCTTGGCCACAAGATCTCAAAGAATGGCATCGAAGTCGACAAGGCAAAGATTGATGTGATTTCTACACTTGCACCTCCAACTTCGGTCAAAGGCGTGCGGAGTTTTTTTTAGGTCACGCGGGATTCTACTATCGGTTCATCAAGGATTTCTCTAAAGTGGTAAACCCGTTGTGTAAGCTTTTGGAGAAAGATGCCAAGTTCTAATTCAGTGATGATTGCATGAGAGCCTTTGAGTTGCTAAAGCTCAAGTTGACCACTACCCCTATTATCACCGCTCCAAATTGGTGTGTTCCTTTCGAGCTTATGTGTGATGCAAGTGATATAGCGGTAGGATCTATTTTGGGGAAATGCATCAACAAGATCTTTCATCTGGTTTATTACAAAAGCAAGACCGTGAAATGTGCCCAAGTCAACTACACCGTAACGGAGAAAGAGCTTCTTGTCATTATGTTTGCTATTGAAAAGTTTCGACCGTATTTGATGGGTGCAAAAGTTATTGGTCATATGGATCATGTGGCACTCCATTATCTTAGGAGCAAGAAAGATTCCAAATCCCATTTTATGAGATGGGTACTTTTGTGGCAAAAGTTTGATATTGATATCTAAGATCGGAAAGGGAGTGAAAACAAAGTGGCAGACCACTTGTCTCATTTGGAGGAGGAGGGGAGGCTGCATGATGGCCTTGAAATAAATGACTCCTTTTTCGATGAGAAACTTTTGCATATTTCAATAAAAGAGGTGCCTCGGTTCGCGAATTTAGAAAACTATCTTATGAGTGGTATCATTCCGATTGAGTTCTCTTCAAACTAAAGGAAGAAACTCAAATAGGATTCCCAGGACTACTAATGGGATGAACCATGCTTTTTCCAAATTTTTACGGATGGAGTGAGTAGAAGATATGTATCGGGGGAGGAACAAAGTAAAATTCTCGGGGCTTGTCATTCTTCGCCGTATGGTGGTCACCATGGTGGAGAGAGAATGATGGCCAAAGTATTAAGTTGCAGGTTCTATTGACTTCATAGGTCCGTTTATGAGTTCTTGTGGAAACACCTACATCTTGATCGCAGTTCATTATGTGTCCAAATGGGTTGAGGTCATTGTTTTTCCCAACAATGAAGCGAGAAGTATGGTGGCGTTCTAGAATAAGAACATCTTTACAAGATTTGGTACTCCAAGGGCTATCATAAGTGATGGGGGATCACATTTTTCCAACAAAGCTTTCGATACCTTACTCTCCAAGTATGGTGTCACTCATAAAGTCACGACCCCGTATCACCCTCAAGCAAGTGATCAAGTAGAAGTCTCTAACCGGGAGATAAAGAGAATTCTGTCCAAAACAGTTAATGCCAACTGGACGCATTGGTAAAAGATACTCGATGATGTGTTATGGATAGAACAACTTACAAGACACCAATTGGAATGTCTATACCAGTTGGTGTTTGAGAAAACTTGTCATCTTCCGGTGGAACTTGAGCATAAAGCCATGTGGGCTTTGAAGAAGTTGAATCTTGAGAGGGTTGTCGTTTCCAACTTAAGGGTGACACAATTGAATGACTAGATGAGTAACGGTACCATGCATATACAAGTTCATCCTTATACAAGCAGAAGATGAAGTACCTCAATGACAAGTACATTTGGAACAAGGCGTTTAAAGAAGGTGATCTTGTGTTGTTGTTTAATTCTCGGTTATGGATGTTTCCGGGAAAGAAGTCTAAATGGAGTGGCCCATTTAAGGTTGTTGGTGTGACACCCTTTGGTGCATTAGACTTGAGAAATAAAAATGATGAGGTTTTTAGAGTCAATGGTCACCAGGTGAAGCACTATTTGGGAAAAGTTGATGATGGCCACATCGTGGCGGTTCTTCATTTCAAGTGATTGGTAATCTGCGTCGTGCTGCAACATTAAATCAGGCGATTCTTGGGAGGCAACTCATGTGTCTTTTTCTTCTTCTTTTTCTTTTTCTTTTTCTTCTTCTTTAGATAGGTCTTGTTTTGCGCCAACTGGTTTTGAAGTGTGTCACAGGAATGAGTGTGCTTTACAATGACTGTGCTCAAAAAAATTGGCTAAGTATGGACCGTACACTTATTGTGCGGACTGCACAATTTTGAGTGCCACTGCAGAAAGAGAGATGCGGCCGTACAATTCTTGTGTGGACCGCAAAACTGGATGTCAAAAAATGCACACTCTCTAAAGTTTGCCTGGCAGAGAATTGACCAAAGTGCGCCGCACAAGGAAATGTGCGGTCCGCACTAAAATCTGCTGCCACACTCAAACTTGTGCGGACCGCAGATCTTCAAAAGGAAAATGTTCTTCAGGTAAAAGAGTGTGGACGGCACATGAAATTGTGCGTCCGCACTCAACTCATGAACCTTGGGAAAATCGTGTTAAGTATAAATAGAGGCCTTCTCACTACTGTTCAAAGTTTACAAACTCTGAAAACTTAACACAAAGGCAAGCACAATGCACTCATTTGTTCACGCATCTCTAACTAATTTCATCATCTTGATTCTTCCTTAGCATCACGTTATTATCGATATGTTCAATTCATCTTTAAAAAATTTTAATTTCACTTAATTTTTCTCATAATTAGTGTCGCACCCCTTTTCTCGCGAAATCGGGTTTCGACACGTGACAACTCTTTTAAGAAAGGTGTTAAAAGAGAGAGTCGCCACCTAACGGGTTCGAGGTGCGTTAGGGCACCTATTTTTCATATAACTCTGTTTCGACTAGTTTGTGTCACCAAAGATCGGGTAAGGACTCGAAATTACCTCGAAGAGAAGGTGTTAGGCACTCTTCAAGGTCCACAACTATGGGTCCCGGCAGAACTCAATTATATGAATTAGTCTATGTGATCAAAGACAGGAAAACAAGGAATTTGGGAAGTTCATTATTAAACACAAATAACTGATTTAAAGACAAGATGAGGGGTCCTAAGTATTTTATCCTAAAGGATCACCCTGTGCAACATAAATAATACTTTATAACTCCCTCAAGATTGGGGTGTGTGAGAACGTAATTTTTTCCCTATGAATTACTCCTATAAAATCAAAGAAAATATATTTTTCCAATTATTTGCCATTTATAGAATTTTTATTTAATCGTCTGCATTTTCTGCTTGTTTAAGTTTTATTTGAATCATGAAAAAAAACCAAAATATCAAGCATTGCATTTCGGATTTTTTTTTTTTACATTTTTAGAATTAATCATAATTATTTGTTTTTATAAAAATTTAAAAATCACAAAAAATAGCTCATTTTTATATTTTTTGTCTTTTACTTTTGATTTATTGATTTTTCACTTTTAATATAGAACTAAGTATTGTTTATAATTTTAATAATTAGCTAATTAGTTTAATTTCATATTTTTAGATAATCTAGGATTTTAATTTTAACAAAAAAAGAGAAAAGAAAAGAAAAGGAGTAAAGAGGTTTCTTTCATTTGGGTTAATCTTAATATCCAATCCAGTCCAAATAAATGGTATCAAAATCTATCCAACTCACGCCCAAAAGCTAAAGTGACCCGGCCCAAATCCCCTCTACTTAAGACCCTTTTCTAATAACCTAAAAAGGAGATTCATCAGACCCCTGGGAAATCCTGAAGAACGGCGCCACTGAATACTCCTCTTTCTCTCGATTTTTCTCCAAAAAAAATCACAAAAAAAAACAAAAATCGGACGTCCTAACCTCTAAGCCACTGCCCAGCACTCTCCTCTCATCTCTTTTAGTTCCACACACAGTCACCTACCCCAAAACAAGAGAACCAGCAGCTGATTGGCAAAATCTCCTATCTCTATGGAAATCAGCGAAGCATCACTCCCTCATTCACATTTTGGACGCGCACAGCTGAAATGGAGCTGGAGAACTCGAATGGAGATTTTAAACTCACAAATCATTTTAAAAAATGGAAGAACAGTAGAGTTTTGTAGATTGCTCGTTGTTTTGGATTCGAACAATTTAAAATCGAAGTCGGATTTGTTAGATGCTGATTTCTAATTGATTCGTTGGGCTTTCAAATTTTTCTTCCTCCGATTTGGGACTGCTGTTTTTTGATCTTCCTTTCCCGTTCAGATTTCCTGGTTGATTTGTTTGTTTACATTTTTTCTCTTGTGTATTTTCCCAGATCTGTCTAATATATAATTATGACTATTTTTGTTATCTTTTATTGCTGTTAAGATTATGTGTATTGTAATATTAATTTGATCCCGGAAATGAATCAGATTCGAAATAAGTAGAATTAAAGTTTCACGTTCACTAATTTGATGTTTTGGATTCCATTTGTTATGTGAAATTTTCTAATTTGAAATCAATTTCTGGACCTATGTGTGGGGAAGCCTCTTTGTATTTGCTGAGTTAGCATTTTTTTTACAGAAGTAGAATAAACTTTATTTTTCTTTATTTTGTTTTGAGTCTTACATATCACTGTCGAAATCTCCAATGCTCTCATTACTCTTTTGCTCAGATGACTGCAATGTGTCTCTGTTCTCAACGCATAATTTGGCTATTTAAGCTTGCACTCCTTTTAAGCATTCAAGATCAGATTCCATTTCTTTCCTTGGTGGAATAATTGTATCATCTATGGCATTCTTATCCTTCCAATTCATTTGAACAACTAGAGTAAGATATAACTTATGGCCCTCAAAAGTAGTTCGAACATCCTTTAAAATTAGAATCGAGGTATGTCATTAGTTGAATTTTCCATGGCACTCGCAAACTTGAAAGTGGATAGTTGCTTTAGGCACGCTATTTAAATTAATTTCCTAAACTCGGGTGTGAATTTCATGCGGCCCAACTTGTTTTCTCAACAATGTTAAATAAAATGTGTCGTGGATCGCGGGTCCATTTCGTGTGACATGGTTCAAGGTGTGTTTTAAATAACGTTGAATCTTTCCTAAAATAATTTAAAAGTGGTAATAAGTTAAAATTGTACCATAGGTTAAAACGTGTACTAAAATTAGATAATAAGACAATTATAATAGTTTAAGTGACCATGCTAGAACCACGGAATTCGGGAATGCCTAACACCTTCTTCCGGGTTAACAAAATTCTTTACTTAGAATTTTTGGTTCTCAGACTTCAAAAGGAAAGTTGAAATTGTCCTCGATTTGGGTTTTAAAATAAATCAGTGACTTGGGACACCAAATAAACTATCCCAAGTGGCGACTCTGAATTGAATAAATAATTCTATTTCGAATAATGTCACTTAAAGTAGAAAAACTCCCTTATACTCCCTTCGGGTGGGTAAAAAGGAGGTGTGAAAGCGCTGGCGACTCTGCTGGAGATCTAAACTCAGAACTTTGGTTCAAGGTTTAAGAATTCGAGCTTAGAATAACTGTTATAGTTGGCTTGTTTTTATCTGATTTTTACATGTTGAGCCTAATGTGCTAATTGCCGCTTTTTACCGCTTTGATATGGTTTGGACTGTATATAAATTGCTACGAAACCCTCTTCTCTCTGAGTCTTCTAAATCATCTGGGAAGTGTGCACTTCGTGTGATTTCTTTTCTGTCAGAGTTATATCCCAATTTTAGAACAAGGTTCGTACAAGTTCCAAAGCCGTTAAAGCTTCTATATTCCCGGTACGCTGCCCCTGTCGGCTCGAGCTGTCCACTCGGGTAAGCCAGGTCTAGAACAATATATCCAGGTTTTAAACCTAGTATAATAAAGCCTCATACCCAATCCCAAGTAGGAACGCTTGTTTGCATCACGTGCATTTGACTTTGGAGACTCAATATAGTGGTTGGGTCTGTCTAGGATAGGTGTACCCAAATCGAAAAGACCATCCTGATGCATCTTACGTGCTACTTGTGCATCTATTTGTTTTGGCTTGCATGTTGATCGGCTTCTAGAATAGGGAAAGAAAATATAAAAAAAAAAAAATCAAAAAACAAAAAACAAGAGTGAGAGATATGTATTTGAAAATTCCGAAACTCTGCCGAAATTCTGAAAAAAGAAAAGTCATTTCAAAATGAGCCCAAAATCTTTAAGTGTCATGTTTCCCTTGTTCCGTCAAAACTGGCCGAACTACGCGGGTCAAATTCTCACCGGATATGAGATACATAAGCAAACCTCATCAGTTCTGACCCCAACTTTCAAACAATCCAAAAAAATATTTTCCTTTAGTTCCTTTTTTAAAAATTTTTGGTTAGAAAATTCAAAAAAAAAAAGTAAAACTAGTTTTTAAACTTAAAAAAAATAGTTTTCTTCTTTCTAATGTCTTTCATGAGGAAAAAAAAAATCAATAAAAGTCAAGATCCAAAATACGGGTTTCCTTCATTTTGAAGTATTCTTAAAAAAAAAAGTCCAAAAAATATCAGAAACAAAAATCCAAAAAAATACTCTTTAGATGTCTTTCTTTCATAAATGTCAATAAAACCTTTTTTTTTAAAAAAAAAAATTGAAGTTCAAAAAATATTTTTGCTTTTCTTTAAAAGTAATTTTGTAAATAAATAAAACCTCAGAAATTCAAAATATTTTTCTTAAAAAATTCCGTCTTTCAAAAATTAAGAGGTTTCGTCCAAAATCTAAAAATATTTTCGTTCTTCTTTACAAAAAGAGAAAATAAATGAAAATTCAAACAAAATATTTTCTTCTTACTTTTAAAATTCTCAAAGTTCAAATCAAAAGAAAAGAAATTTTTAGATGTTTTTCTTTCAAATTAAAAAAATCAAAATCAAAAATGCAAAAAAATCTTTTCTTTTTCTTCTTTTAAAGCATTTCTTTCAAAAATTCCAAAAAAGAAAGAGTTAGCTTATTTACTCCATTCTCAATCTTTCCGAATTATGCAAGATTTGATTCATGTGGGCTCAATGATACGTAGGCAATCCCCATCGGATTCGATCATAGCCATAAAATTAGTTGAGAGAAAAAAGAAAGAAAAAGTGGGAAAAAAAAAGAGCGACAAAAAATAAAAGAGAGAAAAAAAAAAGAGTGCAAAAAATAAAAGAGCGGCAAAAAACGAGATGAAAAAATCAAGAATGATTAAAGAGAGGCAAATATAAAAGAAAAGAGATACATACTAAAAGGATTAGTTAAGGCCGGGATAAAATATACAACCGTTCAAACACACGGTAGAAGCATTTTACTGTTAGGTGCATTGCATCCCAACATGTGATTTCCTGTATGTTAAATGTCTCAAAACTAACAAGTTTGTTGGTGTGAGCAAATTAGTCAGGTTCTGTTCAGGTGGTTGGTTTTGTTGGTTTGCAGTGAAGAACCGCAACCTTACACGCGGCCACAATATTATACACAAAATCGAGCTCTACCTCACAGAAATGCCCATCCTTACCAAGCTCCATATAATCCCTAATCAAATGTTCCCCAGTACAATCCTCGCCCAAGAGAGCCTTTCAAAAGGAGTCAGTTCACTCCTATTGGTAAATCATACTCGGGTTTGTTCCAAAAGCTAGTCAGGCGAGTTTTCCTGTAGCCAGTGGCCCCAAATCCCCCTAGCACCGAGCTGATGCTAGATTTGAATACCACTCTGGAGTAGTGGGACACAATACAGAAGACTGTTGGACCCTCAAAAGGCAGTTGAAGATTTGATTGAAGCTGAAAGAATTATTTTTCGGGATGAAGAAGCTCCTGATGTGATCAACAATCTGTTGCATGCCCACAACATCAGGCCAATAGTCAGAATAATTTGTGAAAATGAGGAATTTGACCCGGCACTGAAGGCCATTACAGCCATTGCCGAGATAGAAGAAAAGCCAAAAAATGGTGGCCAAGCCTGAAAGTTCCCAATCAGACAGGAGTCTCAGTAGCCAGTCTTGCTATCCTTTCTGCGTCCGGATTATCTCAGGGTGTGATCCGGATATTTTACTCTATTGTCTTACTTTCCGATGTAAACCCTTCTCTCTTCAAAAATTGAAAAAAAAATCAAAAAATCAAAAATCAATTGAAATTAATATTTCATTGTCCATGAATGTCTCTTTTCTTAATCTTGTCGTTTTTCTTATTCTCTTTTCAGTTTTGTCAAATGCATATTTCAATAACATGATATGCTTGCGGACTTCATGCCCAGATCCTAAGACGCTGTCAGACTTCGAAATAATGAATCAAGAATTAGATTGCAATGAAGATAAGTTTAAGGAAATAAAATAAAGGGTTGGAAAACCTAAATGAAAAGTGTTTCCAGATTGGAAAGATCCATACATTGCAACAAAGTACTGCCAAAAGAGTGCGTTGTACTTGGGACACATCGAAGGAAATGTCCTGAAATAACTGTCAATACAAATACAGCCAAAATGTACTATGTTGGATCCTCTATATAACATAAATGTTCTCCGGTTGAGATGAAGAAGTCTTTTATTCTCTCTACCCAAACACTATCAGTCCTTTGCAAACCCTCTGTGCCGATTATTATTCTTTGATTACCCTCTTTAGAACCCGAGAGTATTGTCGAAAAAAATTAATCAAAAAATGAAAAAAAAAAGATATAAAAAAAGAAGAAGAAGGGGGAAATAAAAGATAAAGAAAATGAAAAAAAAGGGGGAAAGGGAATGAAAAAGGGAAAACAAAACAAAATAGAAGAAAAAAGAAAAATGAAAAAAATAAAGTTCCCTGAACTATGTTCGACTTGATTTCAAAAGGATACATAGGCAGCCCTTCTCTGGGGTTCTGTCACACCAAAATAAAAATCCAAAATCCACCAAAATGTAAAACTAGGAAAGATATTATAGTGGTTCGGCGATGATCCCCGACCAAAAGGTTCTAAAGTTGTAACTCAATCCAGATTGTTTTTACCCAAACCATGTTCAAGTCCTTCCGATCAATTGGTGAGAATGTTCAAGGACTGAGGAATACAATTACTTGGATCCGATACAGTCAAATGAGAGAAATAAAATAAGAGAGGTGATGGTGAAAAAAGAAATGAGAAAGGCCAGCTCGTGAAAACCCGCAAAGGGCACCCTTGATCGAAAAGAGGATCCTCACAGCCATCAGCACCGAAAGAGTCCTGGCAAGGCTTCTCAATTTTGAGGCAAAAGTTGTGATGAATTTCTGAGAACCGGACGGTTTACACAAATCAGGAATCCAGTCCAAAAGGCATGTCATATTCATTGAAGACCGCATGTACTCCAGATAAGTCCTTCTTTCCTTTCCCCGAAAGGGACACTTCTTGTTTTAAACTCATTCTCCATTCCATTGTTTTTTTTCTTTAAATCCCTTTCGGTCTAACTCTATTCCCAAACTAAGATAAAGAAAGGATGGTAAGACTGATTTACAGGGTTCTCATTCGATACAAGCTAATATGCAAAAAGGTACCCAGCCTCGTCAGGTCATCAAGTCAACCTCAACCGGCCATGGCGACTGATGTTTTATAATTGAAAAACTCCTGAAAAGAAAGGAAATCAAGTTGAAGTGCCTACAAAGGCAAAATAAAGTTAAAAATATTGAGTCCCACGTGGCTAACTGTCCTGGCAAAGGTTTGAAAAGTGAAAGTGCCTCAAATGATTTGAAATTGAAGTTGGAAGAAAGAAGCCAAAAATTAGAGGCATATGAAAGCGAAATAAAGTTGGAAAAGGTTAAGTCCCACGCGACTAGCTATTGCGACAAAGTTTGAGGAGCAAAAAGTTCTACAATGCTCCGAAGTTAAAAAAAAGAGAAGAAAAAAGAAAAAAGAGAAAAAAGAAAAGGCAACGAGTCAGAAAGGAAAGGCCCACAAAGGTGAAATAAAGTAGAAAGCTTAAGTCCCACGTGACCAACCGTCATGGAAAATTCTAAAAAGCTAGTGGTCCTCCAAGGTCAGAAATGAAATCGGTCCTAAGGGAACAAGCAGTTGTAGTTGAAATCTTCATCTAAGAAGCTGGGCCAAGATCAAGTGATTGAAACAATCAAGGCCACAAAAACAACTACCGTTTCAAACTAACAATTATTCTTTGTTTGAAAATATGAAACATGTGCAATTCAAGGCAATCTTACAAGAAGCAGGTGCAACCAAAAAGAAATATGCAAGTGCTGGAAACAGTTGTGCAGCAACAATCCATAAAAAGGGAATTCCCCTCTAAATTTTTCCCGCATTTGCTCATTCCATGAAATAAGTAAAAATATAAAAACCAAAAAAAGATGAAAAAGGAAAAAAAAAAGAGATAAGAAAAAAAATTCAAAATCATGGTAGCCTAGGGTCCCCAATCTCTAGCTATATTTTTCCAACCTAGGGTCCCATCCCCTAGTCACTTCCAGCATAACCTGGTAGTCTTTTCCATTATAGGTTTTTACTCCCTAGTTGATTCCCGACATAACCCGAGGACCTTTTTTTTTCTTTTCCGGCATAACCCGATGAACTTTCACGGCATAACCCGTGGACCTCTCCGGCATAACCCGAGGACTTTTTTTTTCTTTTCCGGCATAACCCGATGAACTTTCCCGGCATAACCCATGGACCTCCCGGGAATAACCCGAGGACTTTTTTTCTTTTCCAGCATAACCCGATGAATTTTCCCTGCATAACCCGTGTACCTCCCTGGCATTACTCGAGGATTTTTCTTTTTCTTTTCTGGCATAACCTGATGAACTTTCCCGGCATAACCCGTGGACCTCCCCTGCATAACCCGAGGTCTTTTTTTCTTTTCCGGCATAATCCGATGAACTTTCCCGGCATACCCATAGACCTCCCCGGCATAATCCGGGAACTTTTTTTCTTTTCCGACATAACCTGATGAACCTCCCCGGCATAACCCAAGGTTTTTTTTTCTTTTCTGGCATAACCCGATGAACTTTTTCGGCATAACCCGAGGATTTTTTTCTTTTCCGGCATAACCCGTTGAACTTTCCTGGCATAACCCGTGGACCTCCCCGGCATAACACGAGGACTTTTTCTTTTTTGGCATAACCCGATGAACTTTCCCAGCATAACCCGTGAACCTCCCCGACATAACCCAAAGACCTTTTCTTTTCCAGCATAACCCGATCATTTTTCCACCATAACCTCGTAACCTTTCCAACATAGGGTCTCCACTCCCTAGTTGAGTTTATTTTTAGACATAGGGTCTCCACTCCCTAATCACTTTTCCAACATAGGGTCTCCACTCCCTAGTTGCTTTCATTTTAGATATAGGGTCTCCACTCCCTAATCTCTTTTTCTCAAGGATACATAATCCTGACTTTTATTGCTTTCAAAAAAAATCATTTAGAATTTTGTTACAATAACTCACGAAATTTTCCTAGTGAAAAATGGGGCAGAAAATTCCCCTTGTTTGTTTGTTGTGGTGTCTGAGCAGGTTTTACCTCGAGGCACAGGGTTCGAGATGACCAAAAAATACGTCTCAATCCAGAATGAAGAAAAGAAGAAAAAGAACAATAAGAAGTGAACTCAAAGTGCAGAAGCGGAAAAAGATGCGGACTACTTAAAATTTGATTGAAGTCACAAGCCTCGTATGTCCCGCCTTGATCTGAAAAGCCGAAGAAGAGTGAACCAGGCTTTGTAGCTAATGAGCATCGAGATTCATATCAGAATTTACAAGAAGAACTAGCCAAGACTCAAGATCAATCTTAGAAGGTTTATAGATAGGAATCTTGTAACTCATAGTTGATAGGCTTAGCTAGTTCGACATTTATTTTTCATTTTGGTGTAATAAGGAGCTCAGCAAGCAGAAACAGCAACAACAACAGTTAAATCACAGCTTCCCAGTAGTCCCATCAACCAAAACTTTCAGAACTACACTAACCTGATTCCTTTATAGCCAAGGATATGTAGGCAAACTTCGAAGCAAGGTTCGGTCAGGGTCTTTCCAAAATAATGCTTCTCATGGAGTTTCAAACGGGCAAAAATCGCTCATAATTGCTCATTTTATCTTTTGCCCGAAAACCCTTCGTGTTTCCGAGCAAAGAAGGACAGCTGTGAGCACGTAATTTTTGCCCTATATGAATTGCTCCTATAAAATCAAAGAAAATAGATTTTTCCAATTATTTTCCATTTTATAGGATTTTGTAGGATTTTTATTTAATCGTTTGCATTTTGTATTTGTTTAAGTTTTATTTAAATCATGAAAAAAAACCAAAATATCAAGCATTGCATTTAGGATTTGTTTTTATATTTTTAGAATTAATCATAATCATTTGCTTTATAAAAATTTGAAAATCACAAAAATAGCTCGTTTTTACATTTTTTGTCTTTTAATTTTGGTTTATTGATTTTTCACTTTTAATATAGAATTAAGTATTATTTATAATTTTTATAATTAGCTAATTAGTTTAATTTCATATTTTTAGATAATCTAGGATTTTAATTTTTTTTAAAAAGAGAAAAGAAAAGGAGTAAAGAGGTTTCTTTCATTTGGGCTAATCTTAATACTCAAACCAGCCCAAATAAATGACATCAAAATCTGTCCAACCCAGGCCCAAAAGCTAAAATGACACGGCCCAAATACCCCCTACTTAAGACCCCTTTCTAATAACCTAAGGAGGATATTCATCAGACCCCTGGGAAATCCTGAAGAACAGCGCCACTGAATACTCCTCTTTCTCTTGATTTTTCTCAAAACAAGATCTCAAAAGAAAAATCAGACGTCCTAATCTCTAAGCCACTACCGAGCACTCTCCTCTCATCTCTTTTAGTTCTGCCACAGTCTCCTACCCCAAAACAAGAGAACCAGCAGGTTATTGGCAAAATCTCCCATCTCTATGGAAATCAGCGAAAAGCATCACTCCCTCACTCACATTTTGGACGTGCACACCTGAAACGGAGCTGGAGAACTCGAATGGAGATTTTAAATGCATAAATTATAAAAAAAAAAATAGAAGAACAGTAGAGTTTTGTAGATTTCTCGTTGTTTTGGATTCGAACAATTTAAAATCGAAGTCGAATTTGTTAGATGTTGATTTCGAATTGATTCGCCGGGCTTTCGTATTTTTTTCCTCCGATTTGGGACTGTTGTTTCTTGAGCTTCCTTTCCCGCTCAGATTTCCTCGTTGATTTGTTTGTTAGGTATGTTCTCTTATGTATTTTCCCACATTTGTCTAATATATAATTATGACTATTTTTGCCATCTTTTATTGCTATTAAGATTATTTGTATTGTAATGTTAATTTGATCCCAGAAATGAAGAGTATAATGTGCAGATTCGAAAGAAGTAGAATTAAAGTTTTACGTTCACTAATTTGACGTTTTGGATTCCGTTTGTTATGTGAAATTTTCTAATTTGAAATCAATTTCTGGACCTATGTGTGGGGAAGCCTCTTTGTATTTGCTGATTTAGCATTTTTTTACAGAAGTAGAATAAACTTTATTTTTCTTTATTTTATTTTGAATCTTACATATCACTGTCGAAATCTCCAATGCTCTCATTACTCTTTTGCTCAGATGACTGCAATGCGTCTCTCTTCTCAAGATCAGATTCCATTTCTTTCCTTGGTGGAATAATTGTATCATCTCTGGCATTCTTATCCTTCCAATTCATTTGAACAACTAGAGTAAGATATAACTTATGTCCCTCAAAAATAGTTTGAACATCCTTTGAAATTAGAATTGAGGTGTTCCATTAGTTGAATTTTCCATGATCCTCGCAAACTTGAAAGTGGGTAGTTGCTTTAGGCGCGCTATTTAAATTAGTTTCCTTAAACTCGGGTGTGCATTTCAAGTGAACCAACTCTAATTCTCAATAATGTTAAATAAAATGTATCGTGGATCGCGGGTGCATTTCATGTGACGTGGTTCAAGGCGTGTTTTAAATAATGCTGAATCTTTCCTAAAATAATTTAAAAGTGGTTAATAAGTTAAAATTGTACCATAGATTAAAACGTGTATTAAAATCAGATAATAAACCAATTATAATAGTTTAAGCGACCGTGCTAGAACCACGAAACTCCGGAATGCCTAACACTTTCTCCCGGATTCCTTACTTAGAATTTCTGGATCGCAGACTTCAAATGGAAAGTCGAAATTGTCCTCGATTTGGGATTTAAAATAAACCGGTGATTTGGGACACCAAATAAACTATCCTAAGTGGCGACTCTGAATTGAATAAATAATCTCATTTCGAATAATATCACTTAAAGTGGAAAAACTCCCTTATACTCCCTTCGGGTGGGTAAAAAGGAGGTGCGACAGGGTGTTACTTAAATTATTCAGCAGGCACGGACTATCATCTCCTGCTACCCGATTAATATCTTTAAGTTATTACCTAAAGCTCACTGGTTGATCCTAAAACATGTCCTATGCATGCACTACTCATCCAATGCCTACGGTCTAGGAGGCTTTGAACCTCTATTTAGATAGTTCTAGACTTCACTTAGGCTGCTCAAAATGATAAAATAAATTGACATGCAAAACAAGTTGGACTTCATATAAAAGCAGTTAAGGCTCAAGTTAGCCTCCACACTTTGACAAAGAATGCACGCAAACACATTGGGCATTTGACAGTTTTAGAATTGAGACGAGCTAAAACCATTAAATCCTATGGACATGATTTCTATATGACCTTAGATTTTGATCATGCAGCAATTTCAGATGTAAAATGTAATCTTATAGACGTTATTTTTGAACGGGTGCACATTTTAGGGAGACTGATATTGCATGCTCATTATTGAGGCTATAGGTTATAAGTTATTGATCCTATAGACATGATTGCTAAGTGATTTTGATTCCAGCATGGTAACGCTGTAATGTTGACGTATTAGATATCTAGTCATTGTGGGATTATGCAGTAAAGTTGTTTGAAGACATAAGGTTTGCAGCTTTAATAGAACAACCTATAGGCAGGATTTCTAGCAATTCGCAATTTTACTTGATTTTATAACATTTTATCTTTATAAGCATGCTTTCTAGGCGGGTGACAATATAATGAGAATAACATAAATGGCATCTAATCTGATTATGTTCCTATAGGCATTATGTCTATGTGAACATTGTAAAAAGCAGGTATTTGTGAATCAATGTAATCATATAGGCATGGTGTCTATGTGAGCATGCTGCAATTGAAGGATCGATCATTTATTTCCTATAGGCATGATTACTGAAAAACACATGGAAGCAGAATATATTAAATGAATTGAACACCTATAGGCAGGTTATCTATCAAACATGTAGGGGCAAAATATATTCGAGAAAATTAAACACCAATAGGCAGGATTTCTATCCATTTCATGGAATATTAAATAAGCCCAGTTTCCTAATTTTACTAATACTCCATTGTTATTACATCATTATTACAGGCCCAATAAGTGAAATAAATTACAAATTTACAAAATAACTATAGTGGGCCTAAGATAGGCCCAGTACACCCGGCCAGGCCAGGCCTTCAATCTCAAGTCCACATAGTTCATAACAGCACAGAAGATAGTTTCCATAGCCAAAACCCATTAGCCATCAGAAATACAGCCACGTACACAAACCCATTAGCTTATTCAGCAAGTGAAATGGAATAAAATTGAGCAATTAGAGCAAAGTCAAAGAACCTTCAACCCTAGTGTATCATAGTTCCCAAAGGCTTCAAGAACCCATGGCAGTGCTCACACTAGAGAGGTTAATAGAGGAGATTTAGGGATAGACTAGGGACCAAGTCCTAGAGCGTCAAAGTTCAGAAGAGTCTCAATTGGACCTTGAGCAGTGCTCACACTAGGGAGGTCAGTAGCAAGTGCCTTGATAGCCTTGGCTTTAAGCCGGCAAAGAATAAGGATTTCAAAATAACATAAATGATAATAGGGGAGACTGGACAACAGTTGAGGGACAAAACTGAAGAATACAAGTTGAGCACATAGAGCAAATAATCAAACAGGCTTTAGGTTTTAAGAAAAGACTCAGAAGAACAAGTTCCACACCAATTGCATAAGTAATCACACATTAACAAACAGGTTTGCAGGATTGGTATACATAGCCCAACAATAAGGACAAGGTTCAAATTAGGTTAAGTAAAGATCCTAATGAGAATCATATTGACCGGCAGCAGGATTCAAACAGGATAAAAGGAGGTCATTGCAAGAATTATGTAACTAAAGCATGCTTAAGTGATAGGATTGCTATAAAAATCAAACACATAAAGAGAGGCTAAAACACAAGGGTTTGAAACATCAGTAAATTGCAACATATAAGCTAGGTAAGCTTGAAAAGAAATGAATCGATTCAAATAAGGTTCAGGAATATATCAGATTACCAACATATTGGAGTTAAAGAATAGAGAAACCTAAAATTGAAGTAAAGCAACTAGAATTACATATAAGAACATCCCAGAAAACACCTTAAACTACAATCTCCAGAAATGAAAACATATGAAAGTGTTAGTCAAATAGGAATGGAGTGACAAAAGTTCAACAACTCACCAGTTAAGCGAAAAACAAGAAAGAACAAAGTCCACAATAGCAAGAACCCAGAATTTCTGGCCTTGGCTTTCAGTCGGCCAAGAGCCAGAATATAGAATAAGAGTATGAAAGAACGAAGAGTAGTAACTTTAGTTTTTAGTGAATTTCTTAATGATTTCTGTCTTTTTTCAAAAGGGGAATAGGGAGGGGTTTATGTAGTGAAAGAGATCGAGAAAGTAAATAAGAAAAAGTGTAAGTCAAACACAAATAAGGAAGCATCATCATGTAGATAGGAAAAAAATAAGTAAACCCTAATTTTAGAAAATTAAAATGTTAACAGAATATTCACATACAAAGATGAATAAAGACACAAATAGCACCAAAAATCAGTGAAACGAACTAATTAAGAAAACAAGATTAGAAAACCCTAACTTTTAAGGCAATTAAAAAATCGGTAGAAAGGAAAATAACACTTACACATAATAGTACTAATATAGATAAGAAAATACTCAAAATCAAAGGCTTGAACCAATTTAAGTTTGATTTGAAGAAAATCTGTAGACCCTATTTTTAGGGTAAGTAAGAATCAACAGGAGATATAGCAATATTCGTACTTATAATAGAGCATATAACGAATATAGACGGAATAATCAGAAAAAACAAGGGTCTGCACTATTCTTGGTTGATTCTTGTTAGATCTGCTTGCCATGTTTAGGCAAGCGGTACAGAAAAGAATCCAGTACCAGAGAGAGATCATATATGGCAAGAAACAGCCATGGAATCCCATGTCTGGTGGGATTACGAGAGTGATTTGGGGGGGATGGGAAGACGACCAAGGTTTGAAAGATGAGAGATGAGAGTATTCAAGGGAGACGGATGGGTGAGAAAGATTTAGGGTTAGGGTGGTTTGGGTATAAATAAAAGGAAGGGTGAAATGTGGGTCGTTGATCTCAGAGATCAATGGCCATGATTTTAAAGGGGTTTTGGGTCGAGAAGTCAAACATGTTGCGATCGGCTGTGGGGTTAGGTTAATTGGTCTTGGGCCATGGCAATTGGGCTGATTCTGGTACAATTTTGGATTTACAAATGGGCTATTATTTAAATACCAATAAAAATGCTTAATGAATAAATAAAAATATTATTTATTCAATAAAATGATTAACAGTAATAAATTAGCATTATAAAAATATAAAAGGCTATTTTGACACAATAGTATATATAAAAGGGAATTATATGTGAATACAGGCTATTATTTGCAAAATTAGGTAAATAGCTTAAAAATGCAAACATAATTATATGGAATAAAGAAAAAAATATTATAAAACATATATGAGGATGCAAAATAGTAATTAGGATGATTAAGTCATCATTTAATCATCACAAATAATTTGAAGGAATAATTAATAATTATTCAAGTAATTTAAATGTAGAAAAATTAATTTAAAGCTCTAAAAATTATGAAAAAACATAGAAAATGCTTGTATAAGTTTATAAACCAAATTATGATAAAAATATACTATTTTGAAATTTTTTATATATATATTCAATTTAAAAATATGAGGAAAAAATTGGGTATCAACAGTTGCCCCTCTTTATCCGGGAATAATGACAGAGTTATTGGATAAAGAAATGATGACCGATTTTGACCAAATGGGGTAATTTTAAAAGTAGAGGCCAAACTTTGGTTTCCGAGTTGCCTACATATCCCTGGTTTTACAAGAATCAGGCTATGTATAGTTCTGGAACCAACGGTGAATGAAACCGATGGAGTTGTTATAGATGGGGTCGTGCGTTTCGGAAAGGGTTCTTTTGGGAAGGATAGTATCTGATGGATTTATGTGGAATTATGAACGTGAATCTGAAACATAACGGATGTGTTATAGGATAAGTATCTGATTAGCCATAGAGAAAAAAGAGTAATTGATGGGATTCAGTTAAGTTTTAAATAATTGCAGGGTGTGAATGTTATGAACGAAAACTGGAGCGAAGGTTACTCCCGTTTGAAGAACAGTTACTTCCTGGATTACCTTCAAAACTTAAAACGTGATGCATGCAAATATATATGGGTTATTGTGACAATTTAAATAAGATGCAAATTCCCTTTGGATCATGGAGATTGTCTTTAGACAGTGAAGATGATGTCCTTAGACCATGACGTCCCGGGCCATGAATCATAAGATAAGGGATTCACAGGCCATGAAATGATGTTCTTGAGCCATAAGAATGGTGCCTCTAAACCATGACGCCTTTGAATAATGATGTGCAATACTGAGAGATCCTCAGGCCATGATATGGTGTCTTCAGGCTATGAGGATGACGCCTTCGGAACTATGATGCCTTTGGATAAGATGGCGATGTTCCAGCCCATGAATGCCAAGATATGATGTTGGGTCACATAAGAGAAACAAGATAGAGCTTAGTCTTGCATAAGATTGGGACAGAGCTTAGCCTTGGGAAGGTAAAATAGCACTGGATTTCAAGTAGCGTAACATTTGGTATTGGACAAGGAAAGGCAAGGCTTAGCCTTATGCAATTAGGGAGGTAATGCTTAGCCTCATGCAAGAAAGGAGACAGTGCTTAGTCTCATGTAAGAAAGGGAGATAGTGCTTAATCTCATGAAATGGAAGGCAGTGCTTAGCCTTATGCAAAAAGAGGAGACAATGCTTAGTCTCGATTCAAGGAAAGGCAGTGCTTAGCCTTATGCAGTTGAGGAGGCAGGGCTTAGCCTCATGCAAAAGGGGAGATAATGCCTAGTCTCGTGCAGGGGAAGGCAGTGCTTAGCCTTATGCAATTAGGGAGGTAGGGCTTAGCCTCATGCAAAGAGGAGACAATGATTAGTCACATGCAGTGGAAGGCAATTCTTAGCCTTACACAGTTAAGGAGGCAGGGCTTAGCCTCATGCAAAAGGAGGAGACAATGCTTAGTCCCATGCAGTGGAAGGTATTGCTTAGCCTTATACAATTAGGGAGGCAATACTTAGCCTCATTCAAAGAGGAGACATTGCTTAGTATCAAGCAAGGAAAGACAATGAGTGATAGTAGAGTATTTTCTTATCTGGAGACATGTTTGCATTTGGAAGCCTTGTCGTCAGGAAGATAATAATTTTGATATGTGTATACGTGCGAATGCTCCTGTTATGTTCGTTGTGCCTGCATCCAAAGAAAAATTGTAAGTTTTGCGGGGAAGGTTGGTTCATGACTTTGCCTGCTTGCTTTGCTTTGCTTTGCTCTAGAGATCCTATTCGGGTTAACCTGGGTAATATTGGGCTGCCATAGAAATGAAGTTTTCAAAAGAATATGCAAGCAGTTTGATAAACATAGTTTTAAAGGACATAATATTATGCAATATCAAATAAATAACATGAACCAATGACTGTGACACTTTTATAGACATTGCAGCTTTCTTGCACTAGAATTTTGAGGGTCCTCCTCAAAATTTTGCCCAGTTTAATAAGCGATTCTTTGACCGTTCTGCATATGACGAAGTTGGCTAGACTTTCTTCAGAATTATGCCCCAGTTTCTGACCATGGGGAAAATGAAGATTTTATTAAAATGTGACTGAACCCATAGGGCTATCTACGTATCGCCTCTTAAACAGGAATCGGGTCAAGTGTAGTTCAGTTACATCAAATGAAGAAATGCAAACAATCCTAAACACAGTATCTCTTGATTGTGTCTGAATTGATAGGCTTTGGCCAAATTTCTCCATCCATTTATACAAGTATAAGTGCTCCTCTTGTTAGTACCCTGTGAACCATGTAGGGCCCTTGCCAATTAGGTGAAAATTTTCCTTTGGCTTCATCTTGATGCATGAAGACCCGCTTCAGCACTAGCTGTCCCAGTGCAAACAATCTGGGTCTAACCCTTTTGTTGAACACTCTGGACATTCTGTTTTGATAAAGTTGACCGTGGCATACCACATTCATTCTTTGCCCATCAATAAGCTAATTGTTCATAATGACTTTGTATCCATTAAGCATCACTGAGTTCTGCTTCTTGTATAATTCTCAAAGAAGGATTTTCGACCTCGGCGGGAATAACAGCTTTAGTACCATAAACCAAAATATAAGGAGTTGCTCTGGTTGATGTGCGGACTGTGGTATGATATCCCAATAAGGCAAATGGTAATTTTTCGTGCCATTGCTTGTGGTTGTCTACCATTTTCCTTAGAATATTCTAGATATTCTTGTTGGCAGCTTCCACGGCTCCATTCATTTGAGGTCTGTATGTTGTGGAATTCTTATGCATGATTATGAAAGTTTCACACTTAGATTTCATTAAATCGATGTGAGGCTGGAGGCATTGTCGGTGATGATTTATTCTGGTACCCCAAATCGGTGATCCCTGAAAAAATTTGCAATGACTTTCTTGGTTACAGCCTTGTAAGATACAGCCTCAACCCATTTTATGAAGTAGTCTATGGTCAATAAAATGAACATGTACCTATTCGAAGTGGTGGGCTCGATCACACCGATGACATCCATTCTACAAGCGGGAAAAGGCCAAGGTGCGCTTGTTGCATTGTGTTCATTTTGTGGTACCCATATCGTATCTGCATGTATTTTGCATTGATGACACTTTTGGACATACCTGATGCAGTCCATTTCCATAGTCATTCAAAAATATCGTGCTCTCAATATCTTCTTGGCTAGAACAAAACCGCTCATGTGTGGTCTGCAAGTTCTGGCATGTATCTCTTCGTGCAGTTTGGAAGCTTCCTTGGCCCCAACACACCGTAATAATCCTAGGTCTAGAGTCCTTTTGTACAGAATTCCTCCACTGTGGAAGAAATGGTTGGATAATCTTCGGAGTGTGCATTTTTTAGTATGATTTGCATGCTCCAGGTATTCTCCTTTTGCCAATTATTCCCTGATATCATGGAACCACAGTTTCACATCTGTTTCTTCTTCAACAAAAGCGCAAAAAGCTGGGTAATTATGGATTCTTAGTGGAATAGGGTTGATGAAATTCTTTTTTGGATGTTGTATCGTAGAGGAAAAAAGTGGCTAATGCATCTGCGAACTCATTCTGGATTTTCGGAACATGTTTGAACTCTATCTTTATGAATCTTTTCGTCAACTCTTGCACATAGTGCAAATATGGAAATATCTTGGTGTTCTTTGTAGCCCATTCTCCTAGAATCTGATGTACCAAAAGGTCTGAATCACCAATTACCAGCAAATTCTGGATATTCATGTCAATGGCCAAATTGAGCCCCAAGATGAAAGCTTCGTATTCTGCCATATTGTTGGTGCACAGAAACCTGAGCTTCGCGAACATCGGATAATGCTAACCTGTCTCTGACACCAAAACAACTCCAATACCCACTCCTTTGAAATTTGCAGCCCCATTAAAGAACATTCTCCAACTGTTGTAGGTTTCGGTAATATATTATTCTACAAATGATACTTCTTTATCGGGAAAATACATTTTTAGTGGTTCGTATTCTCCTCGTACAGGATTTTCCTCAAGATGATCTTCTAATGCTTGTCCGTTAATCGCCTTCTGAGTCACATAGACAATATCAAATTCACTCAACAATATCTGCCATTTTGCTAGTTTCCCTGTAGGCATTGATTTCTGGAAAATGCATTTCAAAGGATCCATCCTTGATATGAGATATGTAGTGTAGGCACAGAAGTAGTGCCTCAATTTCTAAGCTATCCATGTTAGGGCACAACAGGTGCGTTCTAACAAAGAATACCATGCTTCGTAGGGTGTGAACTTCTTACTTAGGTAATATACGGCTTGTTCATTTCTTCCCATCCCATCGTGTTATCCCAAGGCACAACCGAAAGCTCCATCCAGGACGGACAGATAGAGTAACAAATGTCTACCAGATTCCAGTGAGAGCAGGACTGGTGGTGTGGACATGTATTTCTTGATTTTTTTAAAAGCTTTTTGACATTCATCAATCCAACTTGTTGCAGCATCCTTCTTTAGCATTTTGAAAATTGTCTCAGAGATCATGGTCGATTGTGCTATGAAGCGGCTGATGCAATTGAGACACCCCAGGAAGCTCGTCACATCTTTCTTTCTCTTAGGAGGTGGAAAATCTTGGATATCTTTGACCTTTGAAGGGTCTAGTTCAATCCCTTGGCGACTGACAATGAAACCTTACAATTTTCTGGCAAGGACTCTAAAGACGCACTTTGTAGGATTTAGTTTCAGATTGTACATTCGAAGCCAATTAAAGAATTTCCTCAAGTCTTCTATATGATCAGTGTTTTCTCTGGATTTGATGATGACGTCATCCACGTTTACCTCTATTTCTTTGTGAATCATGTCATGAAAAATAGTTGTCATAACCCTCATATAAGTGGCTCCAGCATTTTTCAAGCCAAACGACATCATTTTATACCAATACATCCCCCACAGAGTGATAAAGGTTGTTTTCTCGACATCTTCTTCATCCATCCATATCTGATGGTATTCTGCGAAGCAATCTACAAAGGATTGGAGTTCATGCTTGGCATAGTTGTCTATTAGTATGTGTATGTATATTGGGTGATGGAAAATCATCTTTGGGAATTGCTTTGTTTAAATCCCGATAGTCAATACATACTCTGACCTTCCCATCCTTATTCGAAACTGGAACGATATTAGTGAACCAAGTAGGGTATTCGATCACTCTAAGAACTTTAGCTTTGATCTGCTTGGTGACTTCCTCTTTGATTTTCAGACTCATATCCGGCTTGAACTTTCTGAGTTTCTGCATTACAGGTGGACACATTGGATTGGTAGGTAGTTTATAAGCCACTATAGACGTGCTCAAAACAATCATACTCCTTCAGGAAACGGGTGTACTCTTCTTTCTCTAACGGTGACAGGTGAATGCTTACGCGAGTTTCTTTGACTGTTTTAGAATCTCACAAATTGACTATCTCAGTTTCATCTGAATTGGACTTAGGCTTTTTCTCAAAATTTTCCACTTCTCTGAAAATTTCCTCAGGTATTGTATCTTCTTCTTCTATTTCCTCAGAATCACTATCCTTATGTTGTGTTGTCTCATTACATGTCACAGTCGTCGGTTCATCGGGATATGTAATAATAATGATGTGGAGAGAAAATATAAAGGATAATAATAAATATTAAAATAGCAATGCATTAGATAAATCTTGAAAACATTAAAACAAGTACAGCTCGATGACTTGAGCAATTATTTTAAAATGAAATACATCTAAAAAAATATAGAAAAATGCTTTAAATGCTGAAAATTGCTTTTAAAAAAGATCATACTAATTGCTAGGCTACCCAGGAACTCGACGGGCCCGGGATGGTACAGTAGTCCAGTTCTTAAGAATAGCTCCCTTTCCCACGATCTGAATTGTAAGGTCTTCCTCCTCCTCCTCCTCCTTAACTATTAAACTGCAGTCCATGTCTTAATCGTCCAGAAATAGATCCCTTAGGCCAGCTAAAGCCTCATCTTCTTTAGATCCCCATATCACGTCAGCCTATTGAAATGTCTGGTGCAGATGCCGTATTGGCTGTTCAAGTGGGTAATAAGGACAACGCCATGGCGCGACCAATTCTAATACTCGTACCAGGTATATTGATACCCAAGCCCAAAAGTTATACCGTGACGCTTTAGCTATATCGGTTTGGTAATCCCCTAGAGATTGCTATCGAGACCCTTTACGGCTTCATACCCTATCCATGACAATATACTTTCAATCTTATTACTCCACCATTTTTATTTCTCAATTGCATTGACGTGCTCGATACGATGGTACATTTCTCTACCCAACTTCCTTTTATTCTTGACAACCGGAATAATTTGATTGGTGTAAATGGGATTACTTCCATCCATGTGGATGATTACTTCCTAATGATTCCATTTGAACTTCACGGCCTGGTGTATCATAGAGGCTACGGCCCCAACAGCATGTATCCACTATCGTCCCAACAGCAGATTGTATATGGCGGATATGTCCAATACTTGAAATTTAACATCAAACCAAGCTGGGCCCATCTGTAAGCATAGGTTGATTTCCCTAATCGTGGCCCTTTGAGACCCATCCAATGCTTTCACATTCATAGTTACTGCTCGTATCTCATGCAAACCTTTACCCAACCTTTTCAAAGTAGTCAATGGACAAATATTGAGATTTGAACCCCCATCTATTAGGACTCTGGTAATGAATTTATCCTTAAATTGTACTATTACATGCAGTGCCCTATTGTGACTCAGTCCTTCTGGTGTCAGCTCGTCTTCATGAAAAGTGATCTTGTGGCTTTCCAATACTTTCCCTACCATATTGGCCATTTCTCCACTAGTGATATTATTGGGTACATAAGCTTCGTTCAATACTTTCATCAATCCATTCCTATGCGCCTCAAAATTCTGTAGTAGTGATAGAATGCATATCTGAACAGGGGTTTTGTTCAGATGATCAACCACAGAATACTCTCTTGCTTGCACCTTTCTCCAAAGATCATCCAGGCCAGTTTCGGATATAGGATGGAGCGGCTTCTTCACTTGTTCCTCCCAAATGCTCGGGCATGTAAACCCCACCGGTCCTGTTCATACCTTATGCTACACTGATTTCTTCTATTTTCCCCTTTCCTTTCTTTCTCACCTCTGCAGCATAGTCCCCAGGGTATAGCTTTGGGGTGATAAGAGGAGTTAGGTTCTACCATCATAGTGAAAGGTGTGGTTACTTCTACCTCAAACGGGGTTGGTGCGGTTGAGAGTGTTTTTGTTTTAACCTCGAACGAAGTTGGTGTGGCTTTGTCAACCTCAATTGGTAACTGAATCTACACTATAATAGGTGTGAGAGTAACTGGAGGTATTTTTGGTTCATCCCCTTCATGAATGAGTCTAATTGATCCTTCCGGATCCCATTCTTCATCAGTTTCGGTCACATTTACCCCCTTGCCTTTATGTACTAGGAGAGGGTTATTGCGGACATTTGGTGCGACCTCCTTTGCTTGTATAACCTTGGTGCCAATCAGGGTCTACATCTTATCCTTCAAAGTGCGACATTCATCAATAGTATGACCCTTCATGCTCGAGTGGTAGGCACATGTCTTATTTGAATTAACCCACTGGGAGGAGTTTTCCATGGAAACGGCGGGAATTAGAGTGACATAACCGGTAGCCTTAAATCTCTCATACAACTGATTGATGGTTTCAGTAATGGGAGTATATTTTCTAGGTGGTCTACAATCGAAATTTGGTCTGGGTTTTTGGTAGTTTTGGCGGGCTGCTGGTGGTGAGTGGTAATATGCAGGTTGGGTGTTATAAGTATGGTAAGTGGTGGCGGATTATTGGTATCTGGAGGTGAAGGCTGATATGTGGGCAGTGGGGTTTGATATGTAAGAGGAGATTTCGGACCTTGGGCTACCGTTACTGCACCAACTTCTTTCTTTTTAGATATACCTCCTAACTGCAAGGCTTTGTTTATAGCTTGGTGTGCCTCAAAATTTTTCACCATCCCGCTTTTAATTCCTTCTTCTATTCTTTCTCCCAATTTGATGATGTAGGAAAATTTATGGTTTTCAATAACCGTCAACCTCTCATAATATTGTGGATCCTGAGCTCGGATGAAGAAATTGTTCATATGTTCTTCTTCCAGCGCTGGCCTTATTTTTGCAGCTTTTGATCTCCATCGAGTGGCATACTCGCAAAAAGTTTATGTGGGGCTTCTTCTTAAGACTTTGAATGTAGAAGACATCTGGCGCATTTTCTATATTGAACCTGAATCGATCAATAAAATCTAACGCCATGCTTACCCAGTTAACCCATTTCTTCGGGTTTTGACTGATAAACCAGGACAGTGCATCTCTATTAAGGCTCCTCATGAATAGCTTCATGCGGATTCTTTCCCCTTTACCAACCCCTACGAGCTTGTCACAATATGTTCTCAAATGTACTGTGACGACCCAAAGGGGTCATCACCGTATTTCTCCCATTTTTCGTGCTTCCGAGGCCTTAAAAACCTCACTTTTGGTTGCCTCGATTTGCGTGCATAGTCCGGGCGCGAAGCTGGAAAATTTTTATGTTAAAATATATGAATTTCGTGAAAACATTTGAAGAATTATTATATTAATATTGATATAGTTGACTTTGGTCAACATTTTGGGTAAACGGACCCGGATCGGTGATGTGACGGGCCCGGGAGGTGCGTAGAAAAATATGGGACTCGGGCATGTGCCCGGAGTCGAAATCCGAGGTCCAGAACCCCGGTAAAAAAAATTTTCTGTTAAATTGTTTTCTGAAATTATTAAGGAAAAATGGAAACGAAAATGAGTTAGAAAATACAGGTATCGGTCTCTTATTTTGGTTCCGACAACAAGTCTTAAATATGTGTTAAGAACTATCTGTAAAGTTTGGTTGAAAACGGACGTCGTTTGACGTGTTTCGGACTAAAAATGGGAAATTCGGAAGTTATGAACTTTGAAATGAAAATTATGAGTTTTGGGGGTTGATTCTTTGATTTTGATGTTATTTTAGCGATTTGAT
>MU671783.1:15373-27284 GCA_026770625.1 Nicotiana glauca | reverse complement strand
TTTTTGACCAATACGGACTCAATCTCCTGTTTGGTTAAATCATTTCCTTTGACTCCTGTAGTAAATGTCGTCACATGGTCATGTGGGTCGGTTGTGCCATCATATTTTGAAATGTCAGGCATTTTGAACTTTTTAGGAATTGGAAGGGGAGCAGCACTCGGTTTCCAAGGTTGTTGTGACTTGTGAGTATTTATCCGCATCTATTCCTTTGATTATTGGGGGAACACCAGGTATTTGCTCGATGCGCTCGCTTTGTTCTTTAAGCTGTGTCTGCAAAGTTAGTACCAAATTTTGTAAATAAGAATTATATGTATTACCTGGATTCACTTCTCGTGGTTCACTGGGGGTTCCTTCGTTTGTGTTAACAAGGCCAGAACGAGGATTCTCCAGTGTATTGTTATTAGGTGAAGCTGTGGGCGGCGCAACAGGTAACCGGCTAACTAGCGCTTGAAGAGCTTGGCTAACCTGTGCATCAATTATTCTTTGCAAAGCTTCCTCTGGTCCCTCAAAATGTTCTGATTGCTCTTGCTCATTAGCATGTGATTCTGGTGCAGGAGTACCTTCACGAGATTGACGTGGAGAAGTTTGAGGGGAAGGAACTATGTTAATGTTGTGCAAATCCCCTTGACCCTGATGGATTTGATTTTCAACAGCATTGTTGTTGTTGTTGTTGTTGTTGTTGCTTGCCATGATGATATCAATTAGTAGAGTGCAATTTAAAAAGAAATAGATTATCAGATTCCCGGTAATGGAACCAATTTGTTTCACCAAAAAATTATAATTTGATCAAAACTAGAATTTAAGATAAGAAATCGGGTAACTGATAATCAAGAGACCAAAAAGTATAATAGGCTTTCTGAGAATAAGAATAAGCAGTAAAGAAATTTGTATTTCAATATGATGTGGATGATATTTCGTGTCCTTACAAATGATGAGACTTCTTCCTTTTATAGTTGATTCTAGGTAAATGAATGAAATATAAACTTTAATGAGTCAATTATGAGTAATAAATGATATTAAATAAGCCGTTGCACAATCATTCATATTAAATACCAATTTTCTAACGTATCAGGTATTTAATATTGAATTTGGACTCCTTTTTGTCTTCAGATTCATGTCTTCAATGCCTTCCGATCCGTTGGCTTTAAATGACTTGAATTGGTACGAGAGTCATGTCTAAACTGCTTCTCGTGCCTGTTTAACTTCTTCCCGTATTTGTTATCTCCCGTGCCTTTTTCTCAATTGTTATGCTTTGACCATTTGACCAGTCCACGTGTCATGCCACGTCATTTTCAATATAAATCCAACTTTTCCCAATACAGTACTAGTATCCAATATCAGTATTGATGGAAGATAAAATAATACTACTCAATGGTATAATTAAAGTACGTACAAGTAATGGACACAACCTTTTATCAATAAAAAAAATCTTAAAGAGATTCGAGAGTCAACAATCACTGACCATAAAATAAACTAGAGAAGAAAAGGTAAAGCTAAAACGTGGGGACAGACTAAGACAAGGTGTACCACGCCACAAATAGCCTTTCACTGTCTCTCTCAATTCGTGGGACGCATGTTATCCTTCTCTCAACTATTTATGATTGCTGTCACCCTTCAAATCTTTTGTACTAAAAATTATGCGTATCTAGGAATTGAAGTGTATCTGTTTCTATCACCATAGATCCGCCCCTGTGAATACTTTTATATTATCATATATTATATATATATTATGGGCTAGAGAGACAAAAGGGTTTTTATTCCACTGTATTTTTTTCGATTTTTTCTCTTGAATATCAAGATAACTAACTAACTAAGAACTATCAAATCACAACCTATGCAATTTTACCATTTATTAACTGAAAATGAACTTTAGCTATTCATTTTCTCAAAACTCTCTCTATTCATGAGAGGAAAACAATAAAAAAAGAAGAAAGAGGAGGAAGGAAATCAAAATACCTGTTGCAATGGAGTGGAAATAAGTGAAGAAACTAAAACTAGCTTTTAATTTTGAGTGGCTGCCGCCTGCCAGTTAAAACAGAGGCAGTGAAGAACAGAAGAAATAATATGAAATTGTAAAACCTAATTTTTCATATTGAACGTTTGAGTTAAGAATGGGAATTGGGAAGGAAAAGGGAATTTTTTTTTTTTTTGCTGATATTTGACTTGTACACCTTTTAGTTTAGTAAGTCTTTCCTTTTATTATTTTAATTAAATAAACATAGCAAAGTTAAAAAAGCTGGTAACCAAAATGCATAAAACTTTGTGCCAAAATATATGGGAAAAACTAAAGTAAGCTGATGGGATTCGAACTTGCATTGTGGGTTTTGGGAAAACTAGTATGGGTTCCGCACCTTACCATTGAACCAGCAAGATATTTTGTTACTGGGTTCCTACATAGAAATTCTTATATATTTAACAGATTTCTTAATATAAATACAAGATCTAGACAAAAGCTACTGGGTCCCCGGAACCCATACCTATCACCGAAGATCCACCCCTGTGCAAACTAAATTAGATATATGATGGATCCAAATTTTATTTTGGGTAAATAGGTGACCACGGCCACAAGGGAATTGTCAACTTCATTTAATGAGAAGGAGGATAAGCATATGTGAATGTCTTTTAACTTAGTTTTGAAGGACAATACATGGCTGGACCAGCAAATTTGAGAATGTTGTGTGTAGTTGGCTCCTGCACATCCAGCTATACAACTTGTGACAACAACAAACTGAGCTATTACTATAATTATTTTGTGCAGTAGAATCTCCAATGAGCTGGCTCATGCACCTGCTACCCAACAAAGAACTTAGTACAATTAGATTCAATTTAACAATATAATATGTTCACAAACTAGATCCATCAAATTATGCTTATTCATTATAGTTGTCAACAACCATATTACATTTCCTTTGTTTGAAACCAACATTTAACTAACTGCTTTATCATATCAAGTGGTGATATGATTTGGCATTATTGTTAAACCAAGAAGATAATGGTTAAAGTTAGTACTGTCTCTTTTCGATTATTAGTAAGGCTGAGCATCACCTAACCCCCAAAATCAAAAACATATACGTGACAACCGCCAACTATCATTTCTCTGTATAGGATACATAGACAATGTGGAGATTGTCCATTTCAGACAAAGGGCAAAATTTACAGTATCTACTTTACAGAAAGGTTACATAACAAACCATGAGAATCTTCCTATTCATCATCATATGAAACATGGAAACTGGTGGTACAACCACCTGCTTCAGGATCTTCTGCGCCGCAGCAATCATAAAATTTGGCAGCATAAGGAGGATCATCTGGTCCTAGTTCGTAATACCTACAAAGAAAAAAGTAGACACAGACCATCCTTCAGAAAGATATTGCATGATATATGATCAGATCACCAAAGTAAACTTAAAAATTACCATTCCCATAGAGAGAAATCCAAACTTACGAACACAATTTTTCCATACTATACAAGAAAGTGTACAATGTACTTGTTAATAAATACTTAACAGCTAATTTATTGTTCCTAAATACAGATGGTGGCAGAACGAAAGTCATCCCATACTCATCTACTTCTCCTTTCTCCAATTATGTTTTCTCATTATTTCCGCAACGACTACACTTAGTGGACTTCTTCCAGGAGCATTCCGCAACCCCTGGGGTAGATATCAATCTTACAAGAGAAGATGCAAGATGTAAGCTGACTGCATATTATTCCTGTACAGTATGAGTATCCTGATTGAATATCTTTTTGCTTTTCCAATTTACTTTTTTCTTTTCCATTTTAAATTTTTAGAATGGAAATTTGTATAAAGCGAGACCCAGTGTCAAGTAGTTTTCTATGAAATTCATGACACAATGGTCGTGTCTATGGACTTCAGCAGCTTTATCTACAGGTAAGATCATGGAAATGCTCTAGTTTCCAGAACAAAGTAAAAAGATCTACTCCCTGGACATAAAGGCAAATTCTGCTGCAGAAGTGGCAAAACTATAACTTCACTAAAGCATTCATGCCTAAACTATTATGCTGAACCCAACTTGCCGATGACAATTACAAGTCCCATGCACAGACCAAGCATATTTTGAATAAAAATGTTTACAAGTTCATCCAACATCGAGCACATAAATCAACTATATAGGTTATTAGACTCATCTCCACTTCCGCGACACTCTAGATTTGATAATCTTGAAATCAGAATTGCTATGCTCTTCAGAGAAAAACATTTCATTATATGAGCACTTCTTGTTCTAGACTTTGTCAACTGCAGGTATATAACCAGCATTCATATAAGAAGCATCAAGCTAGTAGAATTATTAGGGGTGGCAAATGGATGGTCTGGGCTGAGTTTGGGCTGGTCAAAATGGGTCATTGTCCAATCCTATCCAAAGCTTACTTGGGCTAAAATGGGTTGAATCAAAATGGCTAAACAATAGGCTATAGCCCAATCCGCCTAACTTGACCCGACTTTTGAGTATTTCTTCAAAGACACTTTTGAATTAGTCATTGTTCAAATTACTTAAATTGACTAAAATAATACACTTTATAAGACGGGAGAAGTGGACGTGGATGTGAGAGTTGAGTCACGAGTTATCCCAAGTAGAGGCAACTTCAAGTACCTTGGTTCGATTATCCACGGGGAAGGGGAGATCGACGAGGATGTCACACACCGTATTGGAGTAGGATGGATGAAGTGGAGGTTAGCATCTGGAGTCTTGTGTGACAAGAGAGTGCCAACGCTACTTAAAAGTAAGTTCTTTAAAGCGGTGGTTAGACCGGCCATGTTGTATGGGACTAAGTGTTGGCATGTTAAGAACTCACATATCCAGAAGATGAAAGTAGCAGAAATGAGGATGTTGAAGTGGATGTGCGGGCACACTAGGATGGAGAAGATTAGGAATGATGATATTCGAGAGAAGGTGTACGTGACCCCCATTGATGACAAGATGCAGTAAGCGAGCTCAAATGGTCCGGGCATGTACAAAGGAGAAACCCAGATGCTCCGGTAAGGAGGTGCGAGCGGCTGGTTGTGGAAAGCACGAGAAGAGGTAGAGGGCGACCTAAGAGGTATTGAGAAGAGGTGATCAGGCAGGACATGGCGAGGCTTCAGATTTCCGAGGACATGACATTTGATTGGAAGTTGTGGAGGTCGAGTATTACGGTTGTAGGCTAGGAGGTAGTTGAATTTTGCGTTACTTTGTACCTTTGTGAGCCTAGTACGGTAGGGTTTTGTCTAAGATAGCTAGGGGCAATGTCGTGTCTTACTATTTTCTATTTATCGACGCATGATCCATTTATTAGCCATCGTTTTTGCTTTGCACTTTTCTGCATTTTATGTTCATATGTTTCCTATGATCTCCGTGGTGAATTTAATACTCTCCTTTTGTCTTTTTATTATCTTGAGCCGAGGGTCTTTCTGAAACAGCCTCTCTACCCCTTCGGGGTAGGGGTAAGATCTGCGTACACACTACCCTCCCCATATCCCACTTATGAGATTTTACTAGGTTGTTGTTGTTGTTATAAGATCTTTAATTACATTAGTTTGGTCAAAAGTATGACAAAAACACTGTAACTACATATGCACCGGTACTTATTTGTTTCTCAAGAGTTAGAGATCATTATTTGATATTGATTTGCAAAAAAGTTACTAATGCTTCAAAGTTCTCACTTAATATGAAGATAAAGATACCTTATTCTATTTATTTTTTTGACTCCTACTAACCGATCTACAGATGCTAAACATATACATCATAACTTACGAATGTAAACCAAGAATGTATATATATTAAAAAACTGATAATTTAAAGACATAAATTGACAAACACAAAAAATAACAATTTACCAATTCAAGCTTATGAAATCCAGTAATTAATATGAAACATCTACACATTTTACTAATGTACTAGTAGAACCTCAGATTCTTATTACAATTACTTAAATTGATTATATGATCCACATTTAAATTGATTTAACTAAAAAAGTAGACACAAAATTATTATAAGAAGGTGCTTATTATGAGTTTACATTGATAGATCTTATGTTAAAATGTTGTAGTGGATAAATTACCTGGAGTACCCAGAAAGAACTGAAAAGTGAATGTGCACCCAGACACATCCACCAAAGCACATAGTACTACTAGTTAAAGCTAGAAGCTGGGCCCACTGAATGAACATGTGCTCTAGTTTCACATGCTCTCCAGAGAAGTACCTTTCCCAGTCCCAGGTCCTCCTTTTTACACCAGTCACTAATGGGCTAATTCACGGCTCAGTTTGGGCAGCTATTTGTTTGATGGGTTGCTTTAGGCTAGCCCAAATTAGCTCCATCAGTAAAGTATATTATGCCCTAACCCATTAAATCTTGGGCGGGTTGGATGGGTTTGTGCTTAATTTGCCACCCCTCCAATAAAGTCCAGATGTCTTTCATAGCAAAATATACTACTTTCACATGCTCTACAGAGAAGTACCTTTCCCAGTCCCAGGTCCTCCTTTTTACACCAGTCACTAATGGGCTAATTCACGGCTCAGTTTGGGCAGCTATTTGTTTGATGGGTTGCTTTAGGCTAGCCCAAATTAGCTCCATCAGTAAAGTATATTATGCCCTAACCCATTAAATCTTGGGCGGGTTGGATGGGTTTGTGCTTAATTTGCCACCCCTCCAATAAAGTCCAGATGTCTTTCATAGCAAAATATACTACTTTCACATGCTCTACAGAGAAGTACCTTTCCCAGTCCCAGGTCCTCCTTTTTACACCAGTCACTAATGGGCTAATTCACGGCTCAGTTTGGGCAGCTATTTGTTTGATGGGTTGCTTTAGGCTAGCCCAAATTAGCTCCATCAGTAAAGTATATTATGCCCTAACCCATTAAATCTTGGGCGGGTTGGATGGGTTTGTGCTTAATTTGCCACCCCTCCAATAAAGTCCAGATGTCTTTCATAGCAAAATATACTACTTTCACATGCTCTACAGAGAAGTACCTTTCCCAGTCCCAGGTCCTCCTTTTTACACCAGTCACTAATGGGCTAATTCACGGCTCAGTTTGGGCAGCTATTTGTTTGATGGGTTGCTTTAGGCTAGCCCAAATTAGCTCCATCAGTAAAGTATATTATGCCCTAACCCATTAAATCTTGGGCGGGTTGGATGGGTTTGTGCTTAATTTGCCACCCCTCCAATAAAGTCCAGATGTCTTTCATAGCAAAATATACTACTTTCACATGCTCTACAGAGAAGTACCTTTCCCAGTCCCAGGTCCTCCTTTTTACACCAGTCACTAATGGGCTAATTCACGGCTCAGTTTGGGCAGCTATTTGTTTGATGGGTTGCTTTAGGCTAGCCCAAATTAGCTCCATCAGTAAAGTATATTATGCCCTAACCCATTAAATCTTGGGCGGGTTGGATGGGTTTGTGCTTAATTTGCCACCCCTCCAATAAAGTCCAGATGTCTTTCATAGCAAAATATACTACTTTCACATGCTCTACAGAGAAGTACCTTTCCCAGTCCCAGGTCCTCCTTTTTACACCAGTCACTAATGGGCTAATTCACGGCTCAGTTTGGGCAGCTATTTGTTTGATGGGTTGCTTTAGGCTAGCCCAAATTAGCTCCATCAGTAAAGTATATTATGCCCTAACCCATTAAATCTTGGGCGGGTTGGATGGGTTTGTGCTTAATTTGCCACCCCTCCAATAAAGTCCAGATGTCTTTCATAGCAAAATATACTACTTTCACATGCTCTACAGAGAAGTACCTTTCCCAGTCCCAGGTCCTCCTTTTTACACCAGTCACTAATGGGCTAATTCACGGCTCAGTTTGGGCAGCTATTTGTTTGATGGGTTGCTTTAGGCTAGCCCAAATTAGCTCCATCAGTAAAGTATATTATGCCCTAACCCATTAAATCTTGGGCGGGTTGGATGGGTTTGTGCTTAATTTGCCACCCCTCCAATAAAGTCCAGATGTCTTTCATAGCAAAATATACTACTTTCACATGCTCTACAGAGAAGTACCTTTCCCAGTCCCAGGTCCTCCTTTTTACACCAGTCACTAATGGGCTAATTCACGGCTCAGTTTGGGCAGCTATTTGTTTGATGGGTTGCTTTAGGCTAGCCCAAATTAGCTCCATCAGTAAAGTATATTATGCCCTAACCCATTAAATCTTGGACGGGTTGGATGGGTTTGTGCTTAATTTGCCACCCCTCCAATATAGTCCAGATGTCTTTCATAGCAAAATATACTACTTCCATAATTGTGTATGAGAGGAATTTTGCACCAGTAATACTTAATGAATGAAGAGAGTTGCTTTACTATTAGTTGATTACAAGAGGATAGCAGCCACTGGAAAGATGAAAACGTAGGGGCACCTAAGAATAAGATGAGTTGATTGGAAGGTGATAGCAGCCACCGGGAAAATAAAAATCTGGGGCCTTTCCAACCTGAAGTGATATTATTACTCTATGGACATGAAAGTACGATTTTATAATGAAATTTACAGAAGCTATTGGATGAAGCCAAAACAAAAGGTTTAAATGCTGCCATATAGGATAAACAAAGTTTTCGCCTTTACAAGTTTATCTGTCACTATTTTAGAAATTAGCTTCTTTCATTATAAGTCCCTTAACGGAATTTATTGAGACAGTTGCTTTTGTTCTTTCACGTCAAGCTTCCTTCTTTATTTAACTCAATATAATAAGTTGCTCAAAGCTTGTTTCTGTAGACTATAAATTTAGCAGGCTGCATCAAAATGATAGATGTTCCCAACAGAAGAAAAATTAAGGTCACATGATGCTTATACCATGGTTATAAAAATACGAGGGTAGTTGCCGAGTCCTCGAAAAAGGGGAAGTTCATCTAGATGATAGACAGTGATACCAACAAATGGAATTGAGTATGAACTTTTGGTTTAAAGGAATAGTTACAATGGAAGTACTTAAAGTGGCCACTCAAAATGGTACTTAAAGTGGTCACTTTGGGAGCTCTGTGAAATCCATTCTTATTCATCCGAAGCATTGCAATGACACTTAAATACATAAAGATTGCTATGAGTCATGTCGTCTAAGAACTGATCTTTTGGTGGGGGTTCATCCAGTAGTGGGAGAGGGGGCAGGGGACAGATACAAACATGAGGAGATTAAAGCAGTGATCTCTATATAATAAGGTAAAGGCTAAGAAGTATAAAAGATGGATCATTGGAACAGAAGATGTAGACAATAGATCACTAGTACCAAACAATGAAAAACCAATCAGATCTACACAAGCTACAACGATGCGTTTCTTGACGTTTACTCCTGATCCATTTAAAATTGTAACATAAAAGTATCTGAAATAATTTTTAG
The DNA here is from genome assembly GCA_026770625.1 of Nicotiana glauca. Lineage (NCBI taxonomy): Eukaryota > Viridiplantae > Streptophyta > Magnoliopsida > Solanales > Solanaceae > Nicotiana > Nicotiana glauca. Next base: position 17,964 of record MU671783.1, on the reverse strand, counting down.
CATCTATTAATCCACATTTTTCTCAACCCCCTAATAGGTCTTCACTTCTTTCTTATAAATTTAAGATGCATCCGGCTAAATGCTGAAAGTATCAGGATTCAATTCTTTGGCAATTAATGTTAAAGCTACCTAACTAAAGAGGTCAATTGACCTGACTCATGTTATTTTGGCACAAAATTTAGCTCAGTGATACAAAGCTATGTAAAATTTTTACTCTAGTACCTGACTCATGTGATAAACAAAACTGCAAATGAATTTTGTGTTCCTACGACGAAGTAACTGGACAACGCTAGAGTTCTATCTAAATCTCTGGATACAAGCCTACATTACCCCTTTGATCATGTCTAAAACAACTTAAACAGGCTAAGCATTTCCCTCGTTGATAATGTTGTAAAAATGATACACTAAAGCTAATGACAACATAAACCATTTACAATTCAACATTTTGCGCAGGGGTAGAGCTAGTGTTGATGTTACGGGTTTGGCCGAACCCAATAACTTTGGTTTAAAACACTGTATTCGTCTTAAAAAAATTCATTAACTATATACAACAACAACAACCCAGTATAATCCCACTTAGTGGGGTCTGGGGAGGGTAGTGTGTACGCAGACCTTACCCCTACCCTTGGGGTAGAGAGGCTGTTTCCAAATAGACCCCCGGCATCCTTCCCTCCAAGAACTTCCCACCTTGTTCTTGGGGAGATTCGAACTCACAACCTCTTGGTTGGAAGTAGGGGTTGCTTACCATAAGAGCAACCCCTCATTAACTATATACAATATATTACAATTTAGAACCCAGTAACTTAAAAGTACTAAAATCCGAATCCATAAGCTACAAATCCTGGCTTAGCCTCTGCTGTACCCTCATAATAACCCAATTGCTCCTTAATTTTATTCTCATTGCTTAACAGCTAAAATAAAGTATGCAATTAGAAGAAAGGGCTGATGTAATTGTGATATCAAAAGCACAACTGGCCCTTAATTTCCCTAAAAGATAAATTTATTCCGTATTAGCATGATATTGATACAAAAGTGCGGACGAATTCACCAGCTAATCTGGAAATGACACGTAGCTGATTGATCAATTGATTGTTTAAATGATACCCTACTAATATAAGAGCGAGCATGAATCTGATCACTTTGAAGCAACGACTCTATTAATAGAGCGATTAAAAGAATTACATAAGGAAACAAAAAAAAAAAGGTAAGATACCTTTTCTGATCGTCATGACGGCGACAGACAAAGAAAGAAGGATGAAAACGGCATGAATTTGGGTTGTTGGAAGGGGGAGAGTATGCCTGTTTGCATCTTTTGCACACCTTTTCTATGCTCTGATTCACTCCTCTTTTTCCTGCTTTTTCCGCCATTTCCCAGCTTGTATATTTGCCATAAATTCTGATCAACTCTTTAATCGGACGTGAAAGTTCTATGGGCCTTCTGGAAGGCCTCGGAATGTTCTGAAATTCTCAATTTTGGCCAAAATAACATTTTCATTTTTAGCCCAAAGATCCGTTTAACTTTGTCCTATTGCAGTTATCCAAATTATAATTTTTTTCCGAATTATACATGAGTAGGTTCAACGTATTGTTGCAAAGAAACGAATAACGAATAAGTAAGAAAAAATATTATAAATCACATAAATAAAGATAATGTTATGAAGTAAAACATGAGGGAGGTATATAAAATTATTCTTAATTTTTTTTTTTTTGAGTTGTCGATGTTTACCTTTTCAACTGATTTAATAATATTTGAATGAGTTTCCTTTTAATTTTTTTAGTGGAAATACTCGAAATATATTTTCTTAGATAAAGTAACATTTTGTTAACACAGTAACAATTAAGCTCTAGACTCGTATTTTATGGGATTTAACATATTCCTTTTTAGCATCTTCACTTTAACAATTAATTGTATATGATTGAAATTTGAAAGATAAAAAAATATTTCACTTTAACAACTTCCCGTATTTGAAGTTGGAGATAAAAAAATATTTGGAAATTAAGTTATGTTTAAAAAAAGAGATCAAAAAGAATTATTTCACTTGAAATACATCTCTAACAAGTTTTTCAAGATTCAAACTTTTTAATTCAAGCTAAAGTTGAAATATGGACAAATTTGTACAACAAAACACGTATGACTTATATATTTCAAAATATTTATTTACAAAAGTGAAAGTTAGAAACGAAGCTATGAAATATTGAAATATCATAAGTATTTATTCCTTGAAATCAGTTTAATTACAAGGAAAATAAAAATAAATAAAAAAGATAAAATGAAGAGCTCAACTACAATATCTCAAATGACAATAGAGGTAACCCTGCGGGGTAGCTTAACTGGTAAATGCCTGAGGACAAAGTCCTCCCGGTCGTCAGTTCGAGCTCCCGCAGGGTCACTAGAGGCATTACATGTTGGACTTTAAGTCATTTGGACTTTAAAGTAAAAGAAGTGTGAATTGGAAATGGAGGGAAATAAAATGGAGGAAAAATGAAAATTTGAAAAGTGAATTTTTGTCTTGCACTTTGTCCCTCATTGGTGAGGGACGACCACATTTATGTGCTTATATATAGAATCACTTCTTAAAGCTCTTAAAAGG